>JANITX010000004.1:25349495-25360434 GCA_027564395.1 Erythroxylum ulei
GCACAAATTCACTGTTTGCAAATACCAGTATGCATGAACAATTCTAATTAATCTCAATCACTCTCATCCTTTGCTAAATTACTATTTTACCTTTCCCGTCGAGGGTGGGATGTTACATATACCCATATTAGGATATGTCAAATTTTGCTATAATCAATCTAAAAAGCACACTGCCAAGGCTATAGAAAGAGTGGAAAATTAGAGTCATGCCATGACCCTTCTTCTACTATCATTGGGGCTTGAGCTTTAGAGGGAAATATAAAAAATATATTTATCTTCTTCTGTTAATGCTTCAATAAAAGCTTTGTTTTTCCATGCTAATTGTGCCCATTTTTTAATAACAAGAAATGTAGGTCTTTTTCCTAGAAGAACCCTATGAGGGAGTTCTCCCAAGATTTGACACCTTCCTGCAGAATTTCCATAGCAGGAGAGACAACAGCACATCCATCTTTTGTCTTAGGAGGGCAGAATTACAATGAGAGGTCAGAGGAGCCTCCAACAACCTACTTCCATGTTCTCATTTCACCTATGAGTATAGTTGAAGATGAAGATGGAGAAGCTTGGGTTAAGGCAACGGTAGAGGTAGGTGCAAGAGGATTTTTTAGTAAAGGTGGTTTCGATGTTACAAGAGAGGGTAAGGGTAAGGGTAAGGAAGGAAAATCCTCCCTGATATGGTTTTATTCAATAGTAGGTTATGGTGTTTGCATAGTAAGAAAACAATAAGGTAGCTTTGGTATTGGTTAGATGGGAGATATAGGTTCCAAAAGAGGAAAATATAGTGGGTAGGAGAGTGTAAGATAAAATGAAAAGACCTTTCAACGATTACAGAGGCAGGCAAGGGTTAAGGATCAAGAAAATGAGTAAAAAGGATGTAAAGATGAAGGTTGAGCTCAATGAAAAATGAAGGAAAGAATGAGTGGAAGAGCAACAGTGAAGGCTAAGAGAGTGGTTTGGTTAAGAGAAAAGTAGCAGTGAAGATTAAAGATTAGAGAGAAGGCTAAGAGTCTCTCTCCAACCTATTATATATACATATATTCCCATTTATTTCATCTTACAAGAAAATAGGTCATGAATTTGTTGTTTTGATTTTATTTTAAAAGGATATTTTATTTTATGGCATTTCTCTATACGTCATTGATAATTATATTTAGAACAAAAATATTTGGAATCTATTATATTCAAAACCTTTTCAGAAGTCGCCCTCTTTCTAACAAGGTTCTCACTATGTTGAGGATAAATATGTTTTTTCCAATACACCATTTCTTTATGATGTATAAGCAATAATAATTTCTCCTTGAATGCTATAATCAGCACAAAATTCTTCAATATCTTTTGATAAATATTCTCCACTGAGACCATTGTAGAGAGTTTTTAATGGTTTTTCATTTTCAATAATTGCCTAAAAATTTTGAATGCATTACAAGCTTGTGATTTCTCCTAAAATAAATAAAAATAAAAATTTAAGTATAATCATTAATGAAGTTACATATTTTTCCCTATTAGAAGATCGATTTATTTATCCACAAATATTATAATATATCAATTTTATGAAATCTTTTGCTCTCCATAATTTTCATTGAGGAAATTGAGCTTGATGTTATTTGACAACAATACATTCTTCATAAACTTAGGAAGATGTAGTATTTTGAGGAAGACTTTTATCATACCTTTATTTTAGAGGCCTTAATCCACTAAAATTTAAGTGACCCTAATGAAAATGCAAAGTTGAGAAGAATTTTCACTTTGGCCATCAAGCAAGGTAAATCACGTTTATTTTTCAATAGAAATAACTTGTTGGAACTCATCTTAATAATAATTATAGCTCTTCTAAAGGGGTCATACATTTCACAAGTATATAGTGATTGCATGACCTTTATCTTATAGTTAACCAACACTTAACAAATTGAATTTTAAGTTAGGAATATAAGAAAATGTCAGAAATTGTTTCTACAAAACTATTATTGATTATGATATTAATATTGGCCTTTCCTATTACATTAATAATATCAAAAACTAAACTAAACTAGCAGTAGAATGAAAGTCTTCATTTAAGTAAGAAAAATAAACTTACTCTCAAATATATGCTTCCTATGACATATATCCACATACCATACTCACTTACAAGGTTCCTTTTCGACTTGAATATTCATAAACAAAGATTGTACTTCTTTTTTTATTATTGCTTTATGCATACACTTAATTTTATCTCATGCAGTTTGCTTTATTTTAATTTGTTTCTCTGTAAAAAAATTAAGAAAAAATATAGTCTTTTAACATTTTTAGGCTTATTTTGTCTAATTTTGTTTTCATAACTTTTTTATTAGATTGAATTGAATATTATTAATTTCCAAAATTTAAACGTTTATTGTCTAATTGATTTAAACAAATTGAATGTTAAATAGTTTATTAATCTTTTTTGTTTAGTTTTATTTATTTTGATTTTAGGAAATTAATTTTAATTATATTTTCATAATTAATATTTTATTATATTAGTTTTGATATTTTCAATTTGTGACAAGTATGGTTAATTTTCTCTAAAATTACTTTTGTGTGTAAATTTGAAGGTTGATTTTGAAAACAATAAAAAGGGGGTTATAATCTAAATTACAAGAGACAATAAATCCAAGAATATTTTGTAAATGTAAGATAACAAAAGAGGTAGTTTATAAAAGGAAGAAAACAACTTAAGAGAGATGGTGATGCTCAACAACCTGGAGAAAGACTCCCATACGTAAAACATGGAAGGCAAAGAAAGAAAAAAAAAAACAAAATATTAGCCGGTAAAGAGTGAGATAAAGGATAGAAACAACTAAAAATAGATTGAAAGAAAGAAAATTAAGGAAGAACATGGAATAAAATAAAGGGGGGAGAGACAATACCTTACAGAGGAGAGAAAAAGGAAGGACCATAAGCGAGAGTTAGAGAGAGTGTAAAAAATCAAAAAATAATAATGAGGAAGATGCCTTTTATTTTTCCTTTTACGTGTTATGTTGTATAACTTTATCTTTATGAATATTTATAGACATGGTTTAATCGGTTTTCTATGATATGGTTGTATTAAAAACTTTGCACCTAACCTTAAACCAAGATATCAATGAAAATCCAACTATATGGGACACTTATTTCATTTCCAAAATTATGGAGATATGATATACCATTAATTTTTTAATTTGCATTGATGTACCATCATTGATCACCGAAAGATATTGTAGATAATGGGGCAATCTCTTTTTTGTGATTAAAAGCTCAAATGCTATTCATATGGAGAGACATCTTTTAACGATAGCTCTCTTCTAAAGCCCTTCCTAGCTAAACAGACTTATATGTGGATTGGTAGATATATATTTAACTATAATTTTACCTTATATTTCAAGTGTTTTTGCTTGATATTTGATAATTTTGTTATATATTTAGTACTTAAGTCATTTCAAATGTGTATATAGATAATAATTGCCTTCATGGACTTAAAGAAGATTCAACGTATAAAAGGGATGCACAGCTGATTAACCTAAAGCGTAATAGTCAATATTAAATAACTACAAGTGCACGGTGTAGTTATAGCTAGTACTGACAAGTACGGGTCAATTCTATGAAGATTATGAATACTAGGAATTACCCTTCCCCTATTATCTAGCCTAAGGATTGATTTTGGATTTTTAATGAAAAGAAACTAAAACTAAGGAAAGTAAAATAAAATAGGAAATGAAATTTAACAGAGAATTCAGGAAGCACTAGGAAATTATCGATATCAAGTAATTAGTATCTAGATTTCAAATCCCCCTAACCCTTAACCGACTAATCATTTGTAATGCAATTGTGTTGTTAATTAGTTGGACCGTGGAGATTCCTAAGGTATGCTAATAGCTGACCTTGAGTCTACTAACAACTAATCATAAGGTCTCTAATCAAATTACTTAGGTTAAATCTTATAAGATTGCATTACCATTTTATGAATCCCTCTATTAAGTTTGACCTTAATCCGGAAGATTTATATCATTCTATCTCTAGTGTTGCAATCAACTCTTTCCAATTATCATGGATCTATTAAACCTAGGATTTCTTAATCGCTACATTAAAATCAGAATATGGTCTAATATTTTAGGTTACTAGAACATAAATAAAAACAAATAATTGGATCGCAACAATCAATCAATACGTTGCATTGATAAAATAATCAATACATATTAAATAATCCAAATAGGGTTCATCTAACCAAGATACTAATCAAAAAATTAGTTAAACATTGTCGAATATGAAATCAGATACACATATAAATTAACTTGAATTGAAATTAACGAAATCATAATTCTAAATCTCCCTGATTATTCTCCCGCTCCTTTAGCTCAAAATCGCCTTTAGAATCCCCTCAGAACCTCTGAGAACAATGTTAGCTGCTCTTCCCCTATTAGCTCTGAAACGTCAAATTTATAAGAAAACCTAGAGTTTTGAGTTATGCACACTCGTGTTCACACTCGTGCAAATGAGTGTGCATAATCGAGGTATGTTGGATATTGCAAAAGTGCACGATCGTGAATTTCTTCCAAATTGTTGTTTTTTTTAGTTTTAGTCGCGTTTTCATCTAATTTCTTCTCCTTTAAGTCCATAAAAGCAATTATAACTTGTAAACACACTTAAAGCATACTAAGCACCAAATATATAATAAAAGTATCAAATATCAATCCAAATATATTAAATATGGGTGTCAAAATATAGGCAAATACTCATCTATCAAACATCCCCACACTTAAGCTTTTGGTTGTCCTCAGCCAAACCATAATTAAAATTATAAATTTCACAACATCAATCCTTCACCAATTTCAACCTGTCCATTCATACTATACATCATTATATCCTACTGAATCAAATTAACATACAATTAGAGTCAAGTTATCATAGAATTAACTTCCTAAGTAATATTAATAGTAATCACATCAACAATCGCATTAAAATCAAAGGCATAACTCTTTACACCCTCACTAATATTTCACTTAATGCACTCAAGTGTTTAGGGTGAAAAGTATCAAAACTCTCAATCAATGCATAGTAGAATTCTTACTATAGGCTTCTAGAAAAATCACATCTCCACCACTTATATAGAAACTAGAAACAAAAATCAAAAGGTCTTTTTATAGGTTGTAATGGGGCTTAGGTGAGACATGATTTAGATAATAATAGAGTTTAATTGAAGGAAATTTACTAGACATTACATTTCAAGACATGCATACAAATATAAGTAGGTCCTTTCATTACGAAACTAATGGTATTACATACTTATTTTTTCTCTCTTTTTTCTGTTCTTTCTTCTTCTTCTTCTCTTTTTTTTCCTTTGTTTCTTTTTTGCTTTCTTTTTCATAATAAACATTCAATAACACAATTCAAGAAATGTTGGACCTTTCACAAATTTTAAATCTCTACAAGTAAACAATGCAAATAACCTTCAATGTTTAAAATAATAACAAGTCTTCAAAGAAAACTAGGAATAAGGCCTAATATGTGAGTTTAATCAATAAAAAGGCTAAGGCTCAACTTGGATATTCCTAAAGGTCAATTTTTGGGTATCATAATTTTCAAAGAAAAAGGCTTAAACAAGTTGGTAAATCTAAGTGCCTTTATCATATTAATGTTTCTAATTTTCACAAATATGGTCTCAACATGCATAAGAAAAGCAAGTTCTAAATTATCCTACTACGCACAATATCACACCCATAAAATAATAACAAGAGCTTTAAAATTTTTGAAAATTTGCTCTTAGGCCAAAAGCTCACAAAAAAGATGGGTATATGTGTGTAAATAATATGCAATATCATTCAACTTTCAAATTTCAATGATTATAAACAAATATGACTTAGAAAACTAGTTTCATTTTAACCATCATATTTTTGCATGCCAATTCAAATCAATGTTCAACAAGGAAATATAGTATTCATGGATAGATCTTAACCAATTCAAGACATCAGTCAACAAATTTGTAATTAGGATTATAATAAGCTTAAAGAAATTAGTTAAAAATTCATTAAACCCATCCCCACAATTAAAGTTATACATTGTCCTTAATGTACATAATACTAGTAAATATGCAAGTGAGAAGGTTGTTTGGTACTTTCCTTATTATGACAATTTTCTGATTTGGATCTATCCAATGTGAGACTAACATCCTTGCAAAGTATGAAAGAAAAGGATAAAAAGAAACAAAAGAACCAACATAACAAAAAATTAAATTATATACTAATATGAAAGCAAAAACAAAATAATATAGAAATTGAAATAAAATTAAAACTAATTAATGGATTACCTCCAATGTAACGCTTCCTTAACATCAGTAGCTCAACGTAACCTACACGTTTTCGCCATTCAAGCTTAATAATCAGCAGCCTGTGTCCCCCCTTTTCTCTACAAGGTAGTTTTATATCTTGTAAGCAAACCACCTGTTGCAAGATAATAACAAGGACATAATAGAATAGATTAATAAAACCAATAGACTCCATTAATGCCTTTTTAATGACAAACTATTAAAAATGTAAAGAATAACAAAAATCCCAGTATCATCAGCTAGCTCAAAGTGTTTATCTTTAAGGAAGTGGGACTTTGTACTCAAGGTCCTTACCAATACCTCATTAGTAGTTTCCTTATTTGGTTCCTCCACTAGTTCTTCCTTAGCCATCTTTGTCCACTCTTCTTCTTCTTCTTAGATAGAGGCTTTTGACTCATCTTCTTTAGCTATCTTCTGCCACTTCTATACTTCCTCTTCTTGGATGGAGACTTCTTCTTCATTTGGAAGCTCTTCTTATAATGTCACTCCAATCATGAAGCCAATCCTTGCCTTTTCTTCTCTCTTGAATTCACCTTGCTTAGCTTTTATGTCAACAATGAGTTTCTTTAATCTATTTGTAATACTTGCTTCCTCTTCCTCTTCCTCTTCCTCTTCTTCTTCTGAGTGTTAATCTTTAATACTATGGGTGATTGCCATTCCAAATTTGTTAGGATCTGTTTTGTTACGACTAGACAAACTCCCTAGTTGTTCGTTGGATAATATCTCTGCCAACTAATCGATTTGATTCATCATATTCTATATATAAGCCTCTGTTTCCTGATACCTCATGTTTGATTCTAAAATAAACTCAATTTACATTTTTTTTAGAGTAGTAGTTATCTCCTTGCCTTCTTCACTATGAGATGGTTAGAGCTTAGATTATACTCATCATATACAAGTGAAGCAAGTCTCTTGTTGATTTCATATTGACTTGCTACTCTCTCGGCAAGGTATTCTATTATTTTGTCTGTAACACTTTCTTGTTCCTCTGGAAGCTTTTTTTGAAATATCCCTTCATTCTTAAAGCTAACTCTTATCTTTTCTTCGCTCTCAAAATTATGTCGGTCAACTTTCATTTCAATATTCGCTTCCATTAATTCATCTTCTAGAGTTGTCTCATTATATAGAGATGCTTGGTATTGTAAGTATTCAACTAGAGCATGATTATTCCATCCATAAATTTAAGCCTTGCTCCACTATGAATTGTAGTTGTTCTTATATATTGCACTATGAGGTTGATAGCACATGTTCTATCTCCTATATAGTGATGTCATAGTTTACGAACATATATTTTGGCTCCCATAGAAATACTGTCCACTCCATCCTTCTATTGTGAGCTGTGGATATGGCAATGAATCGTAATTCCTACAATGAAGTACAAACTCAAGATCAAGTAGAGAAATTCAAAAGATAATTAAATTAATAAGTCAAAAATACAATCAGATACAGTAAAATAAAATAAAAGCAAATTAAAATAAAATAAAATAAAAAAGATAAAATAAAATGAAAATGGCTAGAGAAATAGCATTCAGGCTTTCCTAATATTAAATTCCTCGATAATGGCACCAAAAACTTGATTGACCTATTGTGTGATAGTTAATATTAAATAACCACAAATGCATTGATCAATCCCACGAAAACTATAAATACTAGTAATTACCCTTCCCCTATTATCTGGCCTAAGCATTGATTTTGGATTTTTAATGAAAAGAAACTAAAACTAAGGAAAGTAAAATAAAATAGGAAACAAAATTGAACAGAGAATTCAAGAAGCACTAGGAAATTATCGATATTGAGCAATTAGTATCTAGATTTCAAATCCCCCTAACCCTTGACCGATTGATCATTCGTAATGCAATTGTTTTGTTAATAAGTTGGACAGTGGAGATTCCTAAGGTATGCTAGTAACTGACCTTAAGCCTACTAACAACTAATTCTAAGCTCTCTAACCGCATTACTTAAGTTAAATCTTATAGGATTGTGTTACCATATTATGAATCTATTTATTAGGTTTGACCATAATTTGAAAGAGTTATGTCATCCTATCTCTAAGGTTGCAATCAACTCTTTTCAATTAACGTGGATCTATTTAACTTAAGATTTCTCAATCGCTATGTTGAAATCAAATTATGGTCTAAAATTTTGGATTACTAGAACATAAACAAAAACAGATAATTGGATCGCAACAATTAATCAATCAATTGCATTAACAAAATAATCAATACATGTTAAATTATCCAAATAGGATTCGTCTAACCTAGATACTAATGAAACAATTAGTTACACATTACTGAATACAAAATCATATACATATATACATAAACTTGAATTGAAAACAACATAATCATAATTCTAAATCTCCCTGATTATTCTCTATCGTTTATCCTGATAGTGTAGACGTCTGATCTTATATTCTAGTGGATCTGTCAATAAAATCTTCGTGTCTCTAGCTCCTCTAGCTTAAAATCACCTTCGAACCTCTGAAAATGATTTTGGTCACTCTCCCCTTTATTAAATCTAAAACATCGAATTTATAAGAAAACCTAGAATTTTGGGTTATGCGCGCTCATGCACGTGAGTGTGTATAATCGAGGTACATCTAATATCGCCAAAGTGCATGATTGTGCATTTCTTCCATATTGGTGTTTTTTCAACTTTAGTCATGTTTTCATCCAATTTCTTCTACTTTAAGTCCATTGAGGAAATTATAACCTATAACACACTTGAAACATATTAAGTACAAAATATATTTAAAAAAAGTATCAAATATCGATTGAAAGATATCAAATATGCATGTCAAAATATAGTCAAATTTTCATCTATCAATGACTTTCCATATGTCCATGCACTTCCCTGATGTCGTGCACTTTCGCGATATTGAGATTTTTGGTTATATGCAGTCTGATACACGATCATGCAAGTGACCATGCATCGGCTAGAAACCTATAATTCCATATGAAATATGCTTATTGAAGGCAAATGGAGAAAGAGATGGCAGGAAGCATTCTAAACTTTCCAGAGACAATTCTGGGTGCAATTGTGAGCCAGAGGAGTGGGAGATATGAAGATTTTATCAACGGATCCATCAACATATAGGATTAGACATCTACATGGCCAGAATGTTCAATAGAAGACAATTAGGAGATTTAGAATTATGATTTCATTTTTTCCGATTCAATTTTCTATTGATGTATATCTGATTTTGTGTTCACAATGTATAACTAAATATTTTATTAGTATTTAGGCTAGACGAACCTTATTTGATACCTGAACATGTGTTGACTATTTTTTTAATGTAATTGATTGTTTGATTTGTCGCAATGAAATTACTTGTTTCATTTATGTTACAATAATCCAAAATATTAGATTATAATTTGACTTCAGACGTAACGATTGAGAAATACAAAGTTTGAATAGATCCACGGTAATTGGAAAGAGTTGACTGCAGCCCTAGAGATATGATGACATAAATCTTCTAAATTATAGTCAAACCTAATCGAGGGCTTCATAAAATGATAACACAATCCTATAAAATTTAACCTTAGTAATTTGGTTAGAAACCTTAAGATTAGTTATTATTAGACTCAAGGTCAGCTACTAGCATACCATAGGAGTCTCCATGGTTCAATAAATCATCAAACCAATTGCATAACAAAAAATCATTTTGTTAAGGTTTAGGGGTATTTGAACCTAAATACTAATCACTTGATCTCATTAATCAACTTAGTGTTTCAATGCTTTAATCATGCTCTTCATTTATTTTATTTGCTTAATTTAGTTTCTTTAATTAAAAATCAAAATCAATTATTAGGCTAGATAATAGAACAACGGTAATTATTAGCACTCGCTATCCTCTTGGGATCGACCTATACTTACTAGTACTAACTACACCGTGCACCTGTGGTTATTACAACATTGACTAACTCACAAATTAGGTCAATCAAGTTTTTGACATCATTGCTGGGGATGGTGATATTAGGAAAGTCTTAATGCTATTACTCTAGTCATTTTCATTTTATTTTGTTTTTTCTTTTTTATTTTCATTTATTTTACTTTTGATTTTGTATTTATTTTATTTTATCTTATTGTATCCTTTTGGCTTGCTTATTTAATTATCTTTTGAACTTTTCTGCACCAACAATGTGTGGTGGTTTATTTTAAGAGTTCATATTTAACGTCATAGCCACAATGCACAATGAAATGATGGAGTAAACATTATTTTTATGGAAGCCAGAATATATCTTCATAATCTATATCATCAAGTGTTCTCGCATGTTTTTGGTGGGAGTTATCACTACAATCATAAACGTCTGACACCAACATGTAAATTTGGGCAACTGAGCATATAACAGTCAACCTCAATATGCACTATAAAAAAATAGCTACAATTTAGAGTGGAGCAACTCTTATCCTTACGAATGGAATGATAACACTCTAATTGGATATTTACAAGAACACGCACCTCCAGTGAACAAGCCAACTCTGGAATGTTGGCCCCTGAATTTTTTATTTATTTATTAAGCATAGTTTAAATTAATTTTGAGGTCTTGATAAATTAATTATCCTATTTTTTGGATTCAATTAGCATGTTAATGTGAGTAAGATTATAAGACATGGGTTAAATTGAAT
>JANITX010000004.1:25449987-25472722 GCA_027564395.1 Erythroxylum ulei
AAATTCTATTTTTATGTCAAAATTTTAACTCGCAATTATAAGAAAAGTTCGGGGTCCAACATAATTTCTAGTTTGACCCATCATAAAACTAGAAATTATAAACCCGGTTTCTACACATATAAAGCCAACACTTAAAATAGATGCATAAAGCCCAAAATACTATAAACATATTAGACCACTTTAATTAATTGGGTTCAACTTTATATGATAGCCTTTATATACAATTATATACATATAAGCTCACATGTTTGATTAAAAATCCTTACAATTTGGACATAGGGTTAGGCTTGTTCTGCATTAGAACAATACATATAAGATATTCATAACTTAGAATAATACATGTTTGGATACAAAGATAAGCTTATTCTACTGTTGGAATAAGGCATATTGGGTTATTGGATTAAAATAATCCAAAAGTTGAATAATATTATCCTTAGTTTGAAATAAAGTATTCCATGATTTATTTGTATTGGAGACCTAAAATTGTTTAAAAATTCTAAAATTAAATTCCAAAATTAAAGTAATTATTTTTTAATTTAATTAAGATTAATAATTATGTTGATTCCTTATTAAATTTTAGAAAAGTTGTTTCTAGAATTAAAATTAATTATATTTCAATTAGATTGAAATTAATTAATTAGATTCCTTAAAATTAAGATAAGTGTTTTCTTAAGCAAATAATTCTTAATTAAAGCTTATTTATTTCAATCATAAGTGAATAAATAATTTCTAAGTGAATAGAATAATAATTCTCTAAATAAGTTAATAAATTTAATTTTAGCTTATTTAGAGAATTATTATTTTATTCATTTAGAAATTATTTTTTACTTATGAATAATAAGTTGCTTGATTTATTAGAAAAGATTTTTCCGTTATTAAAATTTGACAAGTGTTTTCTTTTATTAACTAAGAAAAATGAGTTTTCTTTAATATTTTAAAAATAAAATTTCTGATTTAATAAGAAAATATTTTTAATTAATTAAAATTAATCTCTAAATAAATAATTAAATTTTAAAGTATTTATTTAATTTTGAAAATATTTTTCTTTAATATTAGACAATAGATTTTTAATTAAGGAAAAATAATCTATAATTAGATTAGAAATGGTTTTCTAATTAGATTAAAATTTCTGTTAAATTTTGAAAAAGAAGTTTTTTTAAATTAAAATAAGTAAGAAGTATAAAGTATTAAAAATTGTTGTCAATTAATTTTGTTAAAGGTATCAAAATAATTGGAAATAGCTTCCAATTGAATTTGAAAATTGTTTTCAAAACAAATTAAATTTCTATTTGGAATAAGAATTCAAGTTATTTAAGAATCAATGTGTTTATTTTAATTTATTCATCCAAAAGGTTAGAAATACTATTTTAAATTATGAAGATCAATAACTAGAATTTAATAAGGCTCGATATTTTTATGCATATAATTTAATTATGTGTGCATAAATTGTATGTTTTAATATATTATGCATGTATGAATGCATTTTTATATGTGTGATATTATTAAATATAATTTTGAGTTTGATGATATAAATAAACAGAAATCTCTTGTTAAAAAATTAAATATATGATTTGAATATGATTTTTGTAAGAACAAACTAGAGTTTTGTTTATAGTTAGGCTTCTTGAAAGAGATATGTGTAGTCATCCAAAACTTGTCCATAGACTTGTTGTATACCTTATGGGAAATTTAGAGGATATTTTAGTATAAGTCAATTAATTGATTTTTCTGTTGACTTTTATATGACTAATATGAAAGAAGATAATTCCCTTAACGCTACATCTATTTTGCTTAATACATCTAGAAAAAAAAAGAAGATTAAGTTCCATAGTGTTGCACTCATCATGGATTTGATGGAAAAATCATTAAATGCAATATTTAGGACGCCATGAGATATCTTAGTGATGTGCCATCAGTTGTAGATTTTCTTGATCTTTTAGCACAGGAGTTGTTTATGTTAGCTGATGAGGATAACCTAAACGTCACACCTAGGAACAAAATCAAAGTGAAAAATTTGCAGAATTTGGACAATGATTTTGTCATCTGTTTTGACATTTAAGATGCAATCTTCGAGTTATAATCACTTGAAACTGTAAGGTGTGATGTTGTCAATGTTGAATTACCATAATCTCATGCAAAACTTCTTCCTTTTATCTTGTAGGCACCAAAATTGGAACCAACACTTTTGCCTATTCATTTGAAGTATATGCTTTTGGGGAAAATGAAGCCCTTATGGTGATAATCTCTAACAAACTCTTGATTTTAAAGGAGGAAATTTTGGTCTGTATGCTTAAAGAATTTGAGGAGGCTGTAAGTTAGACTACAGTATTAAAAGAAAGTCTATCCAATTATATGTATAGAATTTTGATGGAGGAAGGATGCAAACCTTCAAAAGTCAACACAAAATTAGATGCATATAAGGTAGACATGGTAAAAAGGAAGATCTTGGAACTTCTTAATATAGGTAAGATCTATCCAATCTTTGACAACAAATAGGCAAGTTGTGTTCATATTTTTCCAAGGAAAACAAGTATAACTGTGATCAAGGATTTTAATCATGAGTTAATTCATTAAAAATCGATGGAAGGTTTGTATAGATTATAAGAAGTTAAACACTCCAACTAGAAAAAAATCATTTCCCACTTCTATTTATTGATCAAATACTAGAACTTTTGGCTAGTCATTCACACTTTTTTGTGGTCTTGACGGGTATTTAGGCTTGTATCAAATCCTAGTTGTGTCAGAAGACCAAGACAAAACCACCTTCACATGCTTATTTGGTACTTCTTCCTATCGTCGCATGCCATTTGAACTTTGCAATGCACATACCACCTTCTAAATATGTATGGTAACTATCTTCTCATATTATATTGAGAAATTCATTGAAGTATTCATGTATATTTCACTATCTATGGTAATTCTTTTAATGAATGTTTGGATAATTTAACCACGGTGCTTGAAAGATGTATAGAGAAAAACCTTGTTCTTAGTTATGAAAAATGTCAGCTCGTAGTAGATTAAGGTATTTATTTAGGACATATTGTATCCTCCGAGGAAATTAAAGTAGATAAAGCAAAGATAGATATGATTAAATCCTTAACTTACATTGTGATTATACAAAAAGTTCATTATTTTCTTAGTCATGAAGGATTCTACCGATACTTTATCAAAGACTTTTCCAAAATTGCTCAGCCCTTATATAGATTGCTACAAAAAGAAGCGACATTTGAGTTTGAAGATGCATGTAAAGCAGTGTTTGACAAGAGAAAGGGCTTCTTAACATCTTCATTCATAATTCAGTCACTAATTCTTTTTGAGATTATACGTGATGCAAGTAATAAAACTATTGGTGTTGTTCTTGAGAAAAAGTTGGAAACGCTTCTCATATTATCTATAAGGTTCCGAGAACACTTGATAGTGTATAAAGCAACTACAACACCACGGACAAAGAAATTCTATTTATTATTTATTATTTTAGAAAATTTTTGCCTATATTTACTTATCACTAAAGTAATTGTTTATAATGAACATGCAACTCTTAAGTATTTACTCTTCAAGAAAGAGGTGACTCCAAGAGTCGTAAAAGAGTTTGATTTGATAACCAATCATACTAATGAAAATTTTGTTCCAATCAAATCATTTGAATGTGTATCACTCAGTACGGAATTCCATCAATTTTAAATTTCTATTATTCATATGCATGCAGGGACACTTTTGTCCTAAAAGAATAGGTTATAAGGTGTAAGAGTATAGATTATTTTGACCTACTTTGTTTTGGTACATATATTGTAAAGCTTGGGAACATTGCTAGAAAACTAAAAATTTAGAAACAGAGAGCAAATACCATTTAAAAAACATTCTTGTTTGTAAATATTTTATACATGGGGTATCAATTTTATAGAACTTTTTCTCTCTTCATATGGCATTACTTGCACACTTCTTGACGTGGATTACATTTCGGAAGTAAAAGTTACCCGTACTAATGATTATTAAATATAAAGTGGCTGTAGGTTTTCTTAAGACTAACATCTGCATCACATTTGGGGCACCAAGAGCTATAAATTATTATTAATATTTTTTAAATAAATTTTTAGATTAATTTTTTTTACAGAATTATTAAATCCTCTCACTAATTATAATATTTATAATTTTTAAACAAAAGTTAAAATATTTAATATTTGATATAATCTACTTTAAATGATTTCTCGAGCAACCTCTGCTACTCTCAAACTCACCATATTTTGGATTACTCATCAAAGTGGTTATTACATGCAGAACACGATAACTTTTTACCGATAATTCTCAACATCTAAATATTTTTTAGTTAAGCCCTCATCGATTTTTAGAACTAATCTGATTACTGATTTCGATTTGATAAGCAAATTTGTCAAGTGGTTTCGTGATTAACTTAAAAAGAAAGACTTTATTGCTTCTTTGGACTAATATTTATAATCATTTTCTTCTGAATAAATATTGCACAGAATCTCATTTAGGTTCCTTAAACAAAAAGTGACCATCATCAATTATGGTTAATCACACAAATAAAATATATGAATTTGAGTTTCAAAAAATTAAAGGAGTAGGAGTTAGAGGAAGTCCCGTCTTCCTAGCCACTGAACAAATGAAAGGAAATTTCCGGCTTGTAATTAACCAACCACATTACCCATTATTTGCTAGATGTCTTAAAGTTTCCACCATAAAAACTATTTAAGGTCACCATATTCTCAAATTTAGGACAGTCATATCTTTTCATTTCTAAATTTTAATTGATTCTTTATTGAACAGGAATTTATATGGAAAATGTTTAATTGTTTTAAATTAATAATATTCTATTATTTTAAGAAACATACAAAGGACAGGTTATTAGCCAATTCAGCTTTGGCTTTGCCATAAAGACGTTTCAAATTGAAACGCGCTAGAATCCTCTTGGTGTCAGCATTGACTTTAGAAATTGAAATGAGTTGATATCAATATGCTCTTCGTCATCTTCATTTGCTCTTTTCCCATGACCAAATTCATCTGAAACTTCTACAATATTGCTTGTCCCAAACGCCATTAGAATCCATTTACTGTGCAGATATGAACCAAATCCATCGGAAAATCTGCTCCTAAGGCAACGTGTCAATTTGAATGAACCACATCTTAAGAAATTAGAAATCTCTTCGCAATGAATACGATGGAAACAACCACATAAAAACTGTACGCAACATAGAGCTCACACGTCTAATGAATACAGACCACACTCAAATACAGCTACAGTCTACATATGTGATCTCGAAATTAAGAATGATCTACATGCTGGAAGAACCACCATGGCATAACCTAAAACCAATAACAATCCAACACTCATGATGCGTTACAAACAATCGTATGACATGCAATGACCATTCCAAGCCCAATTTACATTTTAATTGATTTTCTTTCTTTCTCCGTCGCAACTACGTGAGGAAGTCCAGAGTCACATGGAATCAAAGGCTCACAAGAACCAACAAGCGGATCAATCTGCTTTGGCATGCCAGATTTGTTAACCATACTTTGCACACCAGCTGTAAGTGGAGCAGAAGACATACCATCAATGTTATTGCTTCCATTTTCATTTTGTGTAATTGTAGGAACTTGAACTGCGGGCTTGGTGGAGAACCCGTTATTTAGTGTTTGTATATGAGGGGCGTGGGAGTCAAAATTAGGAACAAGTTTTGGATGGGGAAAGAACTGGCTGGAGTTTGGCTGCACTGGTCCAGTAACGACACGAGCTCCATCAGCTTGGCCAGTCATGATAGGCAAGTTGGATCTCGCCAGAATCATTGGGTTCAAACCTGTCACTCGTTTAACTTGTTCTTCAGCCATCTTGACCTGTAAATTGCACATATTATAGACACCTGATTGATGTGGTCAATGTAGAAGTCCCATCAAGTAAATTCACATAGCATTTCACAACATCAAATACAATAATTATATTAGTTTTGGAAAAACAATCTAGTGCAAGTCAAATGGTAAAAAAATACTAAGACCACGGCACCAAATAACTGATATCAAGCAAAGCAACCTCAATTATACGCCATCAAATTAATGTTATGTTGACACAATGACAGTTGTGAAACTCAATGCCTTTGAGAGATCTACAGCAATGCAGATCTTTCCAAGGATGCTCCTTGTCAAACTCAAAATTGTTTTACAAACTTTTGCTAAAAGATCCATTCTCGCAGACATTAGGGTCATACAGAAAAGATTCAAAAAGTTAATTATTAAGTAATTCCAGGTGCTCAAATGGACCTTTAAACTGATGAAGTAGAAACACATCAATTTACCTTTGCTCTTAATGTTTCAATATTAGCCCTCAAAATCCTGTTGTTAACAACAGACTCATCACACTTCTTATTTATATCAGTGTGGCGTGATAGCAATGACGAACGTTCATCCCTTAGCTGACCGACCTATAAAATATAACATAAAAGATAGAATCCTTGGAGAATAGTAAACCATAGAAACCCGTAAAGAATAATAAACCAATGAATAAAAATGTAAAACAAAGAATGGGTCTAGAAGTAAAGCCCTGGGTAAAACCTGTGACTCAAGTTCATTCAGCTGCGCTTGTTTCCTTTTTCTTGAGCGTCTGGCAGACTCTCGATTTGACTGCATCCTGAGCAATCATCAAAATTTACATAATAATTGTCTTAGGGCAATCCCTTTTGTATTGTGATATGAAACTAAATATTATCACCTTTGCATGCCTCCACACCAAAAGATAAAAGAGTAGAAAGTGGAGGAATATCAGTAAAAACATTTCAGATACGAACAAAACTGATCCAACTTTTCAAGATGGACAGAAACAAATAATTTTGAGAAACTACCATTTATTGCAGAAGAGTATCCATATAACAATACTACATAGTCAATGATTGCTTTGTTGCCAAAAGCACAAGCTGTCAACACATTATGACTATCCATCCAAATAATGGATAAAATGCCTCCTTTTCCATTAAAAATAATCTCTGGAAATAGACAAAAACCAAGCAAAAGACAGTAAGAAGATTGGGTCACCTCCTTGCACGCTTAGCATCAACAGGATCCATGTGTTCATTAGTTCCTGTGTCTCCTTCAAGATCATCCTCTTCAGAATCTTCCTTAGATGAGCCACTAGTTGTTTGCCTGACTTGAGTTTCTTCATGTTTCTGCATGACATTTAATGTTTGAATTTTAACTGATTCTCCATTAGGTACATTTTGACCCATTGGTATACCACATCCTGTACCTGTAATGATCCAATTCATAGATGATAATATATCTGCGGGGAAAGAAACATATTTCATACAGTGCATAACAAATTCGTGAAGTAAGGTGAAGCATTACATATCATCTACATCTTGCCATATGAGAATGATAGGAGATTTACAGCATCCCTTTAAAATAGGAGATCTTACCTTAGTAGGAGTCTATTTAAATATTTAGTATCATAACTAGTAGGTCTATTCTTGTTAGAATTATTATCCTAAATAAACTAGTAGGTCTATTCTTGTTAGAAGTCTTATAATTGATGTAACCAGCCTCTATATAAGGCTGTGTTATTTATGAATAAAGTATCAAACAAATTATCAGAGAAATATTGTTTGGAGGACGAGACCTTGTCACGAACAAGTCTCCTTGCGTAGAAACATAAGGTCCTCTAAAAAAGGAAAGAACTCCAACAAGGGAAATCAAGAGGATTCCTTGGTGGATTGTCCCATGACTAGATCCTACGCTCGAGACCATATCAATTTGGTATCAGAGCCAAACACGATGGATGACTCGGGGAATATCCAAAATGAGCTCAGGGCATTTATGCAAAGGGTTGAGCAGCGTTTCCAACAGATGGAGGAGCTCCAGTAGAGGAACTCGACTGCCCAATTTGAATAGATGAATTGTCGGTTTAGGGAGCTAGGAAAGGAACCGAATTGTTGGGGGCATAGAGGTGGGGCGAGCAGCAATCATGCTTTGGCTAGCTGAGGGGAGAGGCCGAACGAAGGGCATCTTGAGGCCTGGATGGTGCCATATTAGTCGAAGTTAGAATTCCTCACCTGCAATGGTTTAGAGGACCCTCTGGTTTGGTTGCATTACTGTGAGCAGTTTTTTCAAAGCCAACGGACAACAAAAGAGGATTGAGTAGGCTTGGCTGCGTTTCACTTGATAGGGGAGGCCCAACTCTGGTATTACCAAGTGGAACAAGAGATAAGAAGAATGTCATGAAAGGATTTCAAGTCAAAATGCAACACAAGATTCAGTCCCCCCTTAAGCACTAACCCACTAGGAGAATTAGCCAATCTCAAACAGATGAGGGGGGCCAAAGATAGCCTACAGGGATTCTATTTTTCACAAAATATAGTGATAAACTTGAGATCAAATATGTTTAAGTATGGTTTTTCTTCAATTAATTAAGATACACTGTTTATGAACCCAGAGATTAACTAAGACGACCTAAGGTTTTAAAATAGCTAATCATGGGCTTCTTAATTCAAGATCAAACCTGATCTTTCCAACTATAAACCTCCAGTAGATTATTTATGAGCCAAGAGCTCTTGCTTGGGAATAAAAGTATGCAAGTATTCCTGCAACACTTCTCCAAAAAAAGAGAGCCACTAGACATTCATGTTCTTTTAATTCAAAAACCAAACCCACGTGTCAAAGATATCCAAGCATGGTGAAACAAAATGGACGTTCATCACAAATAGTGCTTATATTTTAAAGTTATACCGTTAAATTTTCATCTATGCCTTAACAATCCAGATGACATGATTTTAATGTGCTAACAATTCATAATCTAAACTGGCTAATTGAATAAATCTCCTGAGTCAATATGCTCTAGCACAATCGACATTTACCCTTCCCACAAATGCTAGGAAGGTTCATGTCACTTCGCTCATAATAAAAGAAATTCCTCATTCAGAACACCTCAGATTCTCCAAAAACTTTAAGCGGTTAAGGTATACATCCAAGTTCTCAACAAACCAACATACACAGCAACTTAACATCTTTGAATCTGTTCAGATAACGAAGAACTGAAAAGCTCAGCGAGTAACCAGCGTCGCATAGTAAAAAATGGCAGCTTTAACAATAATCAGCAATTATGCGAGATACTCCAAAGTTCTCACCGGAATCTTGCCATCCTAACGGAAAATTAACATCATCCAATCTTTGGCCTTTAGCTAAAGAAGGTAAGTCTTCTATCTTTGAACCCAATACCTACATTCACATCCACATTCAAAAACTCCAAGTCGACTACATGCATAAATACAACAAAATGACTCATAAATTAACTTCCTCTTCCCTAAACATACATACCCCGCTCATGGCCACAGCTGCGCATTCCAAGTAGAGTTTGGATTTGAGAAACTTCCGGTACTCGTCGGAATCAATCGAAGCCGTAGGATTGATATCGGACGGCTGAGGTACAGTAGGCGGCGAAGGAGGATGGTGGAATCGTGTGTTTGGAATCTCAACTACATCATCGTCGCAGTTCTGGCGCCGAGACGACGTCTTCGATTGTGAAACTGTAGACGGCGCTGTGTTGTTGTCACTGGCCGAGGAAGAAGCTGAGCCGCCGGAGAATCCTTCGAGAAAATTCTCGAGGTCCCACTCGGATGCGCTCCGGTTCATCGCGTTAGCCGGAGATTGCCAAAAGGGATCGGAAAAATCATCCACTGGGAAAACACCGTTCATCTTTATCTTGATTTGTGAGTTGCTTTTCCTTGCCAACTAATGATTTGGTCTATTTGTCTGACTGTCTGTAAACTTTTAGAAATCAGAAATTAGTCACGTGTTAATCGGCACACGGTGGCTGTCACGCGCGTAACGATGTCGTACAAATGAATTATTATTTATTTTTAAGGATTTTTTTTAGAAAGATAAATTTCATTCCAAAAACATAAGAATGATAAAAATAAACAATCATATTAGTGTATAAAACTAAAATAAACCCATATTTTAGAATGATAAAAATAAATGCTCAATTATCTTCGTAAGAACTATATTAATTTAATTGCATTGACTACCACTTAATACTATAAGATTATAGTAACAGCACGAAGACAATTATTGCAAAAATCTTATAGTTAAAGCTTCAATCTCTTTTAAACGAGTACCAAATATGGTCTAGTATAAAATTGTCATAAATTAACTTTGATTATTTTTTATTAGTCCATGCGTTCATTAGTTCCTGTGTCTTCTTCAAGATCATCATCTTCTAAATCTTCCTTACATGAGCCACTAGTTGTTTCCTTGACTTAGTTTCTTCGTGTTTCTACATAACATGTAATGTTTGAATTTTAACTAATTCTCTATTAGGTACATTTTGACCCATTGGTATACCAAATCTTGTACCTGTAATGATCCAATTCATAAATGATAATGTATCTACAGGGAAAGAAACATATTTCATACAGTGCATAAACAAATTCCTGAAGTATTGTGAAGCATTACATGTCATCTACATCTTGCCATATGAGAATGACAGGGGATCTACAACATTCCTTTAAAATAGGAGATCTTATTTTAGAAGGAGTCTATTTAAATATTTAGTATCATAAATAGTAGGTCTATTCTTGTTAGAATTATTATCCTAAATAAACTAGTAGGTCGATTCTTGTTAGAAGTCTTATCCTAAATAAACTGATGTAACCAGCCTCTATATAAGGCTATGTTATTTATGAATAAAGTATTAGACAAATATTGCTTAAAGGACGGGACCTTGTCACGAACAGGTCTCCTTCTTGTGTAGAAACATATGATCTTCTAAAAAAGGAAAGAACTCTAACAAGGGAAACCAAGAAGATTCCTTGGTAGATCGTCTCGTGACTAGATCTTATGCTCGGGACCATATCAATTTGGTATCAGAGACAAACATGATGGATGACTCAGGAAATATCTAAAATGAGCTCAGGGAGTTTATGCAAAGTGTTGAGCAACGTTTTTAGCAGATGGAGGAGCTCCAATAGAGGCTCGACTGCCTAATTAGAAGAGATGAATTGCCAATTTAGGGAGCAAGGAAAGGAATCAAATCATAGGGGGCATAGAGGTGGGGCGAGCAACATTCATGATTCGGCTAGTCGAGGGGAGAGGCCGAACGAAGGGCATCCCAAGGCCCGTATGGCGCCGCATTACTCGAAGTTAGAATTCCTTACCTATAATGGTTTAGAGGACCCTTTGGTTTGGTTGCACTTCGGTGATCATTTTTTTTAGAGCCAACGGACGACAGAAGAGAACCGAGTAGACTTGGTTGCATTTCACTTGACAGGGAAGGCCTAACTCTGGTATTACTAGGTAGAACAAGAGATACCAAGAATGTCATGGGAGGATTTCAAATCACAATGTAACACAAGATTTGGTCCCCCCTTAAGCACTAACCCGTTAGGAGAATTAACCAATCTCAAACAGGCGAGTACTGTTGAGGAGTACCAGCGTCAATTTCAAACCTTATTAGCATGCACCACTGGTCTCTAACCCGAACAATAGGTAGCCCTCTTTACAACTGGATTAGTTGATGAGATATGGATAGATGTGGAGCTGCAGGGGCTGAACACGCTAGGGACAACCATGGACATGGCAAGGACTTTTGAAAGGAAGTAGTTGATGGACTAGGGAGGTGGAGCTCAGCATATTTCTACCTGGGCAATAGCCATAAGCAACGATTCAGCTTGGGCAATAGCCAAAAGCTCTCGGGCCGACCTTGCAGCTGTTAACAACTGAGACAGCAAACCCTTGGGATGTTCTCCAACATCGGTCTCTAGTTTAGGAAGTAGCCCATCCTAGTTTTTTAAGTGTTTGTCATAGGAGGAGATGGCTGAAAGATGAGCAAAATATAGTGATAAACTTGAGATCAAATACGTTAAATATGCTTTTCTTCAACTAATTAACTTAAAATACATTGTTTCTGAACCCAGAGATCAACTAAGATGACCTAAGGTTTTAAAATAGCTAATAATGGGCTTTTTAATTTAAGATCAAACCTAATCTTTCCCACTATAAACCTCTAGTAGATTATTTATGAGCTAAGAGCTCTTTCTTGGGAATAAAAGCATGCAAGTATTCCTGCAACACTTCTCCAAAAAAAGATAGTCAATAGACATTCATGTTCTTTTAATTCAAAAACCAAACCCACTTGTCAAAGATATCCAAGCATGGTGCAACAAAATGAACGATCGTCACAAATAGTGCTTATATTTTGAAGTTATACAGTTAAATTTTCATCAATGCCTTAACAGGCCATATGTTGATCTAGATAATATGATTTAAATGTGCTAACAATTCATAATCTAAATTGGACAATTGAATAAATCTCCTGAGTCAATATGCTCTAGCACAATCGACATTTACCCTCTCCATAAATGCTAGTAAGGTTTATGTCACTTTGCTTATAGTAAAAGAAATTCCTCATTCATAATACCTCAGATTCTCCAAAAACTTTAGGCAATTAATGTATACATCCAAATTCTCAACAAAACCAACATACACATCAACTTAACATCTTTGAATCTGTTCAGATAACAAAGAACTGAAAAGCTCATGGAATAGTAAAAAATGGCAGCTTTAACAATAATTAGGAATTATGCTAGATACTCTAAAGTTCTCATCGGAATGTTGTGATCCTAACGGAAAATTAACATCATCCAATCTTGGCCTTTAGCTAAAGAAGGAAAGTCTTCTATCTTTGCACCAAATACCTACATTCACATCCACATTCAAAAACTCCAAGTTGAATACATGCATAAATCCACTAAAATGACTCATAAATTAACTCCCTCTTCCCTAAACATACATACCCCACTCATGGACAGCTGCGTATTCTAAGTAGAGTTTGGATTTGAGAAAGTTCTGGTACTCGTCAGAATCAATTGGAGTACGGTAGGAGATGAGGAGGATGGTGGAATCTTGTGTTTGGAATCTCAACTACATCATCACCACAATTCTTACACCGAGATGACATCGTTAATTGTGAAACCGTAGATGACGCGACGAGGTGTTGTTGTTGTTGGGAAAATGCCTGTTGATTTCTAAACTCTTCTATTTGTATCTAAAACAACTTTTGAGTTCTAAACTCTTCTATCCTTTTCTAAAATAACCTTTGACTTGGTCTTTGTTCCTTTAAAATCGTTCCCCACGTTTTAAAAGTAGCCCACTAACAAATCAATCTGCAGTTACGATTTAGAATTCGAAAGATAAGGCTTTGGGGTTCTATTTATGGGGATTAAAAAAGGATGAACAGATATAGGAAAAACATTCTTCTCTCTTCTTTTTCTTCTTCTTTATTCTTCATTTGTTTTGGGTGTTTGTTGTTTTATTGCTCCAAGGTTCCACCATATGTGCACATGTTGTAGGCTAGCTGTGTTAACCTTAGGGAGTGAACGATGTTGTCAATTTCACCTGGGTAATGCCGGAATTCACTTTCAGGGCAATGGCTTGATGAGTTATAAATGAAATAATGCACTCAGACCCCGATCGCAAGCGTACAGGTTATCGTAGTACGGTTATCGTTCCCACGAGGATTTATGCTAAGCACTAATATTAATTCTTTCCAGATTGTTTAAGTTAATAATAAAAAGATTGAGAAATTAAGAATGATAAATAAAAGAAATAAACAATTACAAATAACTTTCTGAGCAAAAGTAATTCTTCAAGAAAAGAATTTGATTTCACGGAATCACAAGATTAAAGCTTTCAAAAATTGTTATTAACTCCTGCTAAGTAAATCTGAATCTGAATATTCTACTATCCCAGGTTTCTCAAGAAGTAATTCTTCTTTCTCAAGTTTGAATCACCTACTCTGTTTTATCAATATGCAAATTTCTCAATTCAAATATAAATAAAACAAAGATGAATTGCATAACCTTTCAGGAATAAAACTTAGACACTAATCTCTTAGCATGTAAATTATATTAGTATGGTTTAGAAGAAGAACTCAACTCTCATTAAGATCAACCAAAACTATTCATAAAAACAGCAAACCATATATAGTAAAAATTCAAAAAACCAAATTCACCTTAGAGGTTGAAACAATCTTTGAATAAGGAAACTAGAAAACACACATCATCAATAAACTGGAAAATTAAACTAACTAAAAATATAAAAATCACAAAGCTCCCACTTCTTCTTTGTTGATCTTCCTTCCTCTCTCCCTTCGTGTCTTCGTCCCCTCGTCTTCTTTGCCTTTTTCCTCTTTTTATTTACTTTCTCCGTCCTCTCATGATTGCCCACCTCCACTAACTTGTATAGCTCCCCCCATGTTCTCGCATGTTGAAGACTTCTTTTAACTGTTCACCATTCATTTAATCATGTGAGGAATCGTCAAAATTTCCCCTGAAAGTTGCGTATTGCGATCGCAGCCGAAAGTGAATAGCCTACCTTCTGGTTAAGAGTCCTGAGTGCGATTGCACCTTACTGACTTGTGATCGCACTCGAAGTTACCTCTAGAAGACCAATTGATCTTGTGATCGCACCGAAAGTAGCTTGCGATCGCACCTTGATTGCGATCGCATCATCATTCCTTGCGATTGCACCAGATACAATTCCCTTGTTTCTTTTACCAACTTTTATCATCTTGCTCCTCTGTTCCTTCACACTTAACAAAACATCAAGCTTGCCTAAAAACTAAACTAAACTACTAAACCAAGAACGAAAAGTACCACAAACATAACTAAAAACATTAACACGCAACTAATAAATACACACTTATCAATACTCACCACTATACTTGTGCTTGTCCACAAGCATACACCAAAAGGAAAGAAACACAGTACTGACTTAGATAGATTGATACCAAAGAATATTTTACCCAACTTGACATGATTGTGAACCTCCTACAACCCCTTAATTAACAAAATTGCAGAAAAGTTTCCTTAAATCAAATTGTGAATAGTACGCATACAAGAGCAGTAAATAGCACCAATAACTTCATTATCAGAATCAAGTCTCTGTTGAACATATTTGTAACATTATCAACTTGTTGTTAAAACTGTGCAATGAGGATGAAGAAACCTTATTTCCAGCACAACTTAAGAAGTTTGCTCGAGATGAAAAGGTTTTTAATTAAATACAAATGAGGAGCATACTCAAATGCACAAAACCTACTTCACTTTCATCATCAAGTGGCTACTAGCACTGCTCATGTATCCAAGGCCAGTTTCAGGCACCCTTAGCACAGCGGAGCAAGAATTTGGAGGTTTTTCTCCTTTTTCTTTAATTTTTCCTCCTTATCATTCATACCCTTTTTGTCTCATCCTCAAGTTAAAACTTCAAGTAAACAACAATATTCATAATTATTAAGCAATAACTTAATACAAATAATTCCGCTAAAAGTACCAAAACCGTTCCAGTATGTGCACTATCCTCAAATGATCATTAGTAACATTTTCTAAATTTTTAATGACTAAAAAGGCATGTCTGAAGTTAACAATCTGTCAAGCTAAGTTCAATGTTCTTGGCATGTTACTACTTAAGTCAGTAAAAAGAAATAAAACAATAAACACTAAAACAATAAAACAAGAACTATCGCAACACACCATCAATGAACAAGTATATAAAGAAAACATTTACAAGAGCTTTGTAAGGAACAGGAGAACCTGTTGGTGTTGATGTAGGTGATGGCACCTCCACAGTCGACGTAGCGAAGAATTTCTTCAATTTCTTTGCTTGATATCGCTGCTGCTTTTGAATATTCATCATTTCCCTTTCAATTGCAGTTAACCTATTGCTATTCACGGTTGTAGCAGCTTCCCAATGTTTGAGCATCTCTGAAATCGAAGCAACGTCAACCATAGTAAATGGAGATTGTGCTTCTTGTTGCTGTGAGTCACTGCTTTCTTCCTCTTCTTTGGTAGAGGACGACTCCCTTGTTCCTCGATGTTTGACAGCTGCTCTCTCATTATAAAGTCGAAAACTACATCCCACGAAGCTTAGCAGTCTACAAACATGCAAGTACTTTTGGTTGAAAACTTCTGTCAGAACACATTTCATCGTTGTGAGGTCAAGACCCACTGAACAAGCTAGTGCTGTCAATATATATCCCAATCCCAATTTAGTGCTTGAAGGTCGTGCCATTTGCGCAAATCCTTTCAACAGGTGGAAGGAGGTATAATAGGGTGTGTTGTTAGAAGCACACCACAAAGCATATAACTCCTGACTTGATACCTTATTACTCTTCACCCTACTAAAAATGGATACCGCCATGAATTTGTTAAGAAGGATCAATGAAGCATCTCGAATTAGCAGGTTTGGGGCATTATAAGTTGCATATGCTGATGAACTGTCCGTAATTGTTCTCCAGAAATCTCCCGGGGAAAATTCACCAGCTAGGTTAATTGATTCCACTTGTGGCAGCCCAAATAAATTTTCCAACATTGAAGCATCCATCTCCTACTCTTGCCCACATAACCTAAACTTCAATTTTGAGAACTTCGTCCCTTCCACCACCAAAGTGGTATAACATTCATGTATTAGCTCTTCATAAATCTCCCATTCGCCCATAATCAATTGTAACCATCCCAAATGCTCGGCCATAGCTAGAAGATTATCTTTCACACCTAGCTGTGTTACCATCTCCCAATCAAAGTATCTTGGAACAATAATTCTTTTCACTTTTACCTTTTGATACTTCTTGCCTTCCTCATGTGAGAAGATTGGAAAAGGGGCAGAGCATTGCGCTGAGAGATTCGGCATCAACTATCTCACTGCCTTTTCCTTTCCTTTAGACTTTGATGCTACCACCCTTCCTCTTGACATCCTCTTCAATAGATGATTTTTGGTTGAAGGATTTGTTGAAGGATGATTCTCTCATTGTTCTTTCTCTTGATTCATAACAAAAATTTTGGAAGCTAGGGTTTGAAGATTAGAATAGCACAAGAGAACTCACCCAAAAAAAAGTTTAAATAGGTAAAGGAGACGTGAAGATAGTTGAAGACTCATAAATTTAAGTCAGGAACTGAGAAGAATTTAATTTTTTAACGTTACCTAGTACAATGTGACCAGATTGCAATCACACCCAACTTTATCTGCAACATAATGCCATGGTTGCGATTGCACCTGAGTGATATTCAACAATCATCTTTTGTTGCGATCGCACTTTTAAGCCTTACGATCGCACTCGAATGGTTTTCAAAAATTATTCTCTATTATGATCGCATCTTTAAGCCTTGCAAGCGCACTCTGCTTTTCTTGCAACATAGTGCGATTGCACCAGACTTATTTTTCCACAACAACTCTTTAAGCAAACAAAAAACAAACAAACTTTTAAATTAAACTCACACACACACACATGCTAATTTTCAGGTCTTTTAGAATGACCAAAACCTGTCTTTTAAGGGTTAAATTGAAAAGGCATTACCTCCTTAGGCTGATGGATCAGACCTCCAAGATAAAGCTTACATCTTTGACCATTCACCTTGAATTTCTCACCGTGTGCATTATCAAGTTCCAAAGCTCCATTCCCATAAACAGTAGTGATTTTGAAAGTGCCACTCCCCCTAAATTTCCTAGAAATAACCTCAATCGAGAATTATACAGCAATACAAAATCACCTTCCTTGAAATGCTTATCTTTGATGTGCTTGTCGTGCCATTTCTTGGTTCGCTCTTTGAATAACTTAGCATTTTCATAAGATGTGAAGCGTAATTCTTCCAAATCTTGTAACTGCAGCAATCTCTTTGTT
This sequence comes from Erythroxylum ulei, assembly GCA_027564395.1. NCBI lineage: Eukaryota > Viridiplantae > Streptophyta > Magnoliopsida > Malpighiales > Erythroxylaceae > Erythroxylum > Erythroxylum ulei. The sequence continues at coordinate 25,467,659 of JANITX010000004.1, forward strand.
CCCACCACCTTGCTATCCATGTTAAGTGTTTTGATAGCCCGGTATGCTTTGTGTTCCAGTTCCACCAGCAAATTACACGCCTTCCCATAAACAAGTCTATGTGGAGTTGTTCCAATAGGTGTCTTGAAAGCTGTCCAATATGCCCACAATGCATCGTCAAGCTTCATCGCCCAATCTTTCCTTATTCTATTCACCATTTTCTCCAAAATTCTTTTTAGCTCTTTATTGACAACCTCCACCTGTACACTTGTTTGTGGATGATAAGGTGTGGCCACCCTATGCTGAACATCATATCGTTTAAGCAAAAGGTCAAGCCTTGAATTACAGAAATGAGAACCACCATCACTGATTAATACCCGTGGAATTCCAAAACGCACACCCTTTTAAGAACTTTGTTACTACCCTTCCATCATTACTTGAGCTGGCACTAGCTTTTGCCCATTTAGAGACATAGTCGACACCTACTAATATGTATTTGTTTCCATAAGATGCAGGGAACGGTCCCATAAAATCGATTCCTCATACATCAAATATCTCAACCTTTAATAGGCTTGATTGTGGCATCTCGTCTCTTTTTGCGATGTTTCCAGATCTTTGACATCTATCACATCATTGCACAAACTCCCTCGCATCTTGATTCAATGTTGGTCAGTAAAACCCGTATTCTAAAATTTTACTCGCAGTTCTATTTCCTCCATCATGCCCTGCATAAAGCGAATCATGACAATGAGTTAGCACAGAGATCATTTCACTTTCTGAAACACATCTTCGAATTAATCCACTAACATAAATTCTAACAATGGTAATGCTTAATATCTGCAAAGAATTTCTTCCTTTGTTGATAGGACAAATTGGGAGGAATGATACCGCTCACCAGATAATTTACTAGGTCGACATACAATGGAGTTCCCAACTGCTAACTAAAAAAAATCTGCTCATTTAGAAATTCTTCTCGAATTGGTTGATCGTCTGTATTATTCTCTTGTTTGATTCGAGATAAGTGATTTGCCACCACATTTTCAACTCCCTTTTTATCCTTAATTTCAATGTCAAATTTCTGCAATAACAACACCCAACGAATTAGTCTTGACTTTGCATCTTTCTTATTAAACAAATACCTCAGTGCTGCATGATCCGAAAAGATTATTATTTTTTCTCCAAGTAGGTATGATCTAAATTTCTGGCATGCAAAAACCACTGTTAAAAGCTCCTTCTCAGTTGTTGTGTAATTCAATTGAGCTCCTAATAATGTTTTTCTTGCATAGTTATACTGCATGTAGTTTCCTATCCTTTCGTTGTCCTAGTACACATCCTACAGTATGATCGCTTGCATCACACATTACCTCAAATGGTAATGACCAATCAGGGGCTACCAACACTGGTGTTGTCGTGAGAGCCGCCTTAAGAGTGTCAAAAGCCTGCATACACTCAACATTAAAATCAAATGACGCATCTTTCACAAGTAAATTAGTTAAGGGTCGAGCAATTATGGAAAAATCTTGAATAAATCTTCTTTAGAACCTACCATGTCCCAAGAATGAGCGAACTCCTTTCACATTTGTGGGAGGTGGTAACTTTGCTATCACTTTAATCTTAGCCTTGTCAACTTCAATTCTCATGCTGGAAATTTTATTACCTCGTACTATGCCATCATTTACCTTAAAGTGGCATTTCTCCCAATTGAGAACTAAACTTGATTCTTCACATCGTGCAAGCACCTTTCTGCAAACATGTATCAAAGGAATCATCGAACACTGAAAAATCATCCATAAATATTTCCATAAAATCCTCTGCTAAATCAGCAAAAATTGTCGTCATACACCGTTGAAATGTTGCTGGAGCGTTACACAGACCAAAAGCCATTCTTCTATACGCAAACGTTCCATAAGGGCATATGAATATAGTCTTCTCTTGATCCCACGGATAGATAAAAATTTAATTATAACCCGAATATCCATCCAAAAAATAAAAAAAAAACATGACCTGATACTTCCTCCACCATTTGATCAACAAATGGTAACAGGAAGTGATCTTTTCTTGTAGCAGAGTTCAGCTTTCTGAAATTAATGCACACTCTCCACCCTGTTACTGTCTTTGTAAGAATAACCTCACCTTCCTCATTTCTAACAACGGTCATACCTCCCTTTTTTGACACACACTAAATCGGACTTACACACTCACTATCTGAAATAGGATAGATAATACCTGGATCCAATAATTTGATGACCTCTTTCTTTACGACTTCTTTCATGTTTAGATTTAGTTGCCTATGCCTTTCTCTCACAGACTTGCTTCCTTCTTCCAAGTAAATTCTGTGCATCACTACGTCGGGGCTAATTCCTCTTTTATCAGAAATCTGCCACTCCACAGCTCTATCATGCTTCCTTACCAACTACACCAACCGTTGTTCCTGCTCATTTGTTAAATTAGTGGAACCAATAATCGGTAGGGTTTCCCCTTCCCCTAGAAATGCATACCTTAAATGACTAGGTAATGGTTTCAACTCTAGAACTGGTGGATGCACAATGGACAGTGGAACCGGATTTGTTTCCTACTGCAACTTCTCTATTCTTTCTTATTCACCCTTACTTTCACCAATAAACTCTACATCTGGATCAAAAGAGACTTCTCTCTCCTTACTTTCATACAAACCTTATTATCCATGGTGTGCTTCATAGTCGTCCTCATACAAAATTCCACTTTTTCTTCCCCAGTGTGCAATATAAGTTTCCCCCCATAGACGTCTACTAAAGCTTTACCTGTATAAAGGAATGGAAGGCCCAAAATCAATGGGCATTATGAATCAGTCTCGAAATCTAAAACCATGAAATTCACTGGAATTATAAACTTGTCCACTTTAACGAGCACATCTTCCACAATCCCAAACGGCCTCTTAATTGATTGATCTGCTAGTTGCAACACCATAGATGTCGGCTTCACCTCTCCAAGACCTAATTTCTGAAAGACTGAACAGGGCATCAAGTTTATACTTGCACCCAAATCACACAAACATTTGTTAAATTGCTTATTACCAACTACACAAGGAATTGTGAAACTACCAGGATCTTGTAGTTTTGAAGGAATAGCATTAGAAATAATTGAACTACATTTTGCTGGAAGTTGCTCCATCTCATTATCAATGAGTGACCTCTTATGAGTTAGGATATCTTTCAAAAATTTAGCATACTTAGGCATGTGTTCCAATGCCTCCACAAAAGAAAGACTAATCTGTAATTTTTTAACTTTTCAAAAAATGAGGCAAACTAGCTATCATACTATTGTTTCTTAAGTCGTTGAGGGAAAGGAACAGGTGGTACATACTTATCTGCTTCGGCTTGCTTATTTTTACCTATTTCAGGTTGTGTGTGATCTCACCTTTCCTTGTTACGAGCGCACCTGAAGCTTGTTTCTTCCTGTTCTAACTCATCTCTTGGGATGTGATCACACTCAGATTCCTTGCGATCGCAGCTGAAGCTATGTTGCTCTGACTGTCTTTCCTTAACGTACTTATGATCGCACCCTTCTGCTGTCTATTCATCTGCTTTCTTTTTTACTTGATTTTCCAGCTCCCTACCACTCTTTAGATATATAGCTTTTAAAGACTCCTTTAGATTTGGCTCTGTGGTACTCGGAAAACCTCCAAGGTTCTGTTGAGCAAGAGAAGTTGCCAATTTTACTAATTGAACCTCAAAATTGTGGATTGAAGAAGAGTGATTTTTAGCTATTTGATCAACCTTTGCTTCTAGCTTCTGTTGTGACTCATCTTGTTGATTCAACTTAGTTCCAATCATCTCCATAAATTTCTCCATCTTAGCTTCAAATGGATTCCTAGACTGAAGTTGTCATTGCTCTCCCCTTGTGTTGTTGTTACTCCACGAGAAATTTAGATGATTCCTCCATTCAGGGTTGTAAGTGTTTGAGAATGGGTTATTTCCTGAATGGTTATTCCCTACAAACTTAGCTTGCTCAGCTGTAGCAACTGCTAGACAATCGTTGGTAAAATGCCCCTACTGATTGCATAATTCACATGCACTTTGAACTGTTACCACTAATGAACTTGAGGTAAAACTACTAAACTGTTTCGCAAGGTTTGTGACTTCGGCTTGTAAAGTAGTGATTGGGTCTAAAGACAGAACCCCCTTCTATTCTTTTATTAGTGATCGAGACGTATCTGATGCCCACAATGCATTAGTGGCTGCCATTTCTTCCAATAATTCATAAGCTGCATCAATTTTCTTCTTCATTAAAGATCCTCCTACCGCTGCGTCAATTGTACCACGAGTAATGGTGTTAACTCCGTTGTAAAAGGTTTGAAGCAATAATTCCCGAGGTAAATTGTGGTGAGGGCAACTTCATTAACTCTTTATACCTTTCCCATGCCTCATACAGAGTTTCACTATCTTGTTGCTGGAAGTTGGTGATTTCCTTAATGATCTAAGTTGTTTTGGCTAAGGAGAAATACTTAGACAAAAATGCTTGAGCCAACTCAGTCCCTGATGGAAGAGAATTTAGCCATACCTTAGCTTTATCTTTCAAAGTGAATGGAAATAACCGTAAAAGTATTACGTCATCTGTTACTCCATTGTACTTGAAAGTGTCACAAATTTCCAGGAAGTTTGTGATATGGGTATTTTGATCTTCATTCACTAACCCATAAAACTACACTGTTGCTTGTAACATCTGCAAGAGATCTGGTTTAATCTCGAAATTATTCGCAGTCACAGCAGGTCGTGTCTGTAACATCCCACCCCCGACAGGAAGGGTAAAATAGTAATTTAGCAAAGGGTGAGAGTGATTGGGACTAATTGGAAATTTTCTTGCATACTGTATTGGTGAATAGTGAATTTTTTTGCACATGAAAAGTAACTGTACATGCATTCATGATTATTTCCCGGTATAGGGCCTAAATGGAATTTTATTGTGAATAATGTGGAAATTGTGTTTGAAAAATTTATTGGAGTGATCCATTGTGTGTTTTACATTTTACGGGAATTATAGGAATTTTTCTGGAATTTTCCGGAGAAAATTCCCGGACCGGAAAAATCGCCAAGTGGCGAACCGGTT
>JANITX010000004.1:25484276-25497656 GCA_027564395.1 Erythroxylum ulei
ATAATAATAATAATAAAAGAAGTTTAATAATAATAATAATAATAATAATAATAATAATAATAATAATAATAATAATAATAAGGACACTTTGGTCTTTTTGTTACTTATTCCTTTCTTATTCCAAGTTTATATTTTCAAGCCAAACATTGGAATAGAAATTCTTTATCTATTCCATTCTTTAAACCAAACAAAATAATACTCATTCTATTCTATTCCTTATTTTTTCTATTCCTAAGAATAAATATTCTATTCCCTGTTTATTCCATTCCTTGAACCAAACAGGCCGTAAGTCTCTTTTAAATGAGTACCAAATATGGACAAGTAGAAACTTGCCATAAATTTAATTTGATTATTTTTTATGACATTTGAAATAAACTTAAAAAATCATAGAGTTCACATTGCATTTAAGAACATTAGCTACTAGAACTTGCCAACAACTCCTTATAGCACATGAGTGAGTTAAAGATTGGCTGTACTTTTTACTTGCTCAAACTAGCTTCCACTGCTTCAAAAATTAAATACCATGATTTATAAAGAACGAAACTAATCGACCATCAATTTTTGTAAATAGAATAATTTTGAAAATTTCAAATACATAAATGGTTGATAAAGTTTCGAGAGATTGAAGATAATAAAACAAAAAAGTATCCCTGAACTAACTTAATCCCATTAAGATTTAGTGTAAAACCTGCATTAGACTAAGCTTATTGCATACTCAAACATTGAAAAAAACATGACTAATGTCTTTAATTTCTCTATGGTAACAAACATAACAAGTTGTCTATCTATAACTTTGGCTTCACTAAAGTTGATCCTATAGGCAAGCAATCACGAAACAATCTCTATATGAAGTATTTAACTTTGTTAAAGATATTCAACATCTAAAGACTTGATCAATTCCCATTTAACCTCAAGTTCTCATCATTGGCTACTATGCCATAAAAATTTGATAACCATATTTATCATTGTCCATGTTGTTCCTACCAAAGTGCCATATAAGTTTATTTTCTTTATTTATACGTAAAAAATATGGATAATATTAACTAAAACCTTTGTGGAAAATAATTGATTTAATAATTCCACCTCATAAAGTGAGGAATCATCAACTCTTCCCAGAAGATCGAATTCTAAAATTTTGATCATCACTTAACCAACAATCATCCTAAACTTTAATATAAATATTGCCCTTCATTTTTTTAATCTATACTCTTATTGTAAAACAAGAACTGAGGCTAAGATACTCTTTTAAGTAAAACTTAGATCATGGCTAGAGCTGGTTGATATTAAACTCCCATTGAGGTAATATTTAAATTTGAGGAGCTAAGACATTAGAGTTTATGGGTAATAAAGGACCCTTCATCATTAGTTGGATAACATAACAAGATTAAAGGATTGTAAATCATGAAAACCTAATCAACAAAATTCTTTATACACTCATAACTTATTTCATGAAAAGCAATTAATTCCTTTTAAACCAGTATATTTCATTCCTCACCAAAATGAATTCATAATTTTTAAATCTCATCACACAAAGACACAAGCAACAAAAAAATTCTCATGCAAAAAGTAACTCTTTCTCTATTTAAGAAAAGAATACGGTTCTCCAAGATGTCATTTAGTTCTACTCTTTCTCTTTCAAGTATGAAAAAACAGCCTACTTGCCTCTCTCAATTAGAGAAGGAAAGTGAAATTACTTTTTGTTCTTAAAGTTCTTATACACACTAAGGATGGAAAAAATAGAATATGTTAGTCCCTAATGTCACCCAAGCTGAGGGATGAATTAGGTGTTCACAAAATTCAACAACTTTTCTAATGTACTTAATTGATGACAATCACTATAAATAAGCATAAGGAAATTGCTTAATATAAATTAATCAAGCAGTTGAACAATAATTTAAAAAGGATAAGGAGTAGAGAGTGCAAACTGATTTACAATGGTTAGACAAATAACCTTAGCTTACGTCCACTCCTAAGATTCTTCTTAGTATTCCACTATAATTCTTCTTGCAAGGGTAAAAATAACCTTAGCACAAGAACCCTTCTTACAATCTTCTTCCAAAGTGAAAAAGGACCTTAATCTCACTTGTATCACCCCTAAATACAATAATATATTGCGCCCAAATATTACAACTCAAAATACCTCACTCTATCACTTGATAACTCCAAAATGACTAAGTCACGCAAATATCACACAATAATGCTTAAATGATTGAAAAACACTTTGAAATGTGTGTATACAATACCCTAAATATTTTTTTATGTTAAAACTAATAAGAAAACACCTACTTATAATGTTTTGGAACCCAAAAGTCATTGGAGCTAAGAACTAGCAATTACAATGACTATTTTCGACATACTGGTTAACCAATATAATATATTGGTCAACTAGTATAGATTTATAACACCAAATTAACTAGTTGTTAGCACACTAATTGAACAATACATATATTAATCGACTGGTATGGCATATTGGTTGATCAATACATTAACCAATATTGCTACAAACATATGATACATCAAATTTAACAATTTAAACCTATATTGGTTGACCACAAATCCATATAAGTCGATCAATCACCCTAAAAACATAATTTCAACAACTTCAAATGCTCAGAACCAATTTGTTTAATCCAACTGTGATCAAAACACTTACCAAAATGTTACCTAAAGATTATTTGAAAGATTAAGAGACCTTTACCTTAAAATCAAAAGCTTTAATGCCTATTGATGAATGTAAAGAATCATGTAATAAAGTATGATGAAATTATAATGTATGGTGACATAATGAAATTATTATGCATGGTGACCTTTTTGGATCATTAAATTAAGAAATTGAGTGAGAGGCTCCTATCTTGTAATGACTAGGCGACCTACCTGGCACTCCTAGGTGGCTCTCTAGTCGCTAACCCAGTCGGTTGGAAAGTTTCTGTTAAGCTAAGCCTATTTCCCTTGTTAAGGAAAAGCTTCAATTCACAATAACAAATGTAAACAGTGGAGTTTTGTTTTTCAGTTTATTAAAAATTTTGGCAGGACAACGACTATATTTTGACATCCAAAAATTTCAAAGTCCTTGTAAAAGTTAAAAACACTTCTATTCTCCCGTCAATTTCTCAACTCCAAATTGTGGACTTCAAATCCACTCAAATGCAGTCTCAAATAGTTACATCAATAAACTTTGAAAAACTAAAACAAAGTCATGCATTTCATTAAAAACCTTTTATACACATCCATTCTTTATACAATTGCACTTTCTAAAACATGTTCAAAGATATGAAATAGTTCTAAAAAATACGTACAAAGGTAAAATAAAAATGCTTACACAGCATCACTTGAAGAAGTTGAATACTCACGAGGTGGAGTTCATGCTACTGAAGCCCCTGAGCGTGCAACTGGGAGGTTTATTTAAAAACAGAAGGTAAAGGGTGAGCTAAACGAGCTCAGTGAGTGTTATTGGTTACCAATGAAAACATTTATACAAATATTAACCTCCATAAAAGAAAAAACTTCTTTTCTTTTCAAGTAATAACCAATATTCTTACAAAACACATTCTTTTCTTTTCATACGATCAATGCATGTGTAAAACAAACAATAACATTTTTTTTGAGATCAAGTTCCACTTTTCTTATAAAGTATCCAGTGATGGAAATCATTACTTTCTTGAACTTTCTTTTTAAAACATAGCCTATTACTAATTTTCTTTGCCATATGGTACCCTTAGGTGTAAGGCCACAGAGCTGGTTTTGCATCACTTACCCGTGCTTGGTTAACCTCTATATACCGATTGTTATGAAGCTGGTTCTGTATTGCTTGCCTATAACGATGCTAGCACTACATATAAATCAGTAGTTACAGAGTTGGTTCTGCATTGCTTACCTGTAACAGTACTAGCACAATATATACTCCACACGTGTAGAGGGAGACTCATAAGGCATACTATTAGTGATAGACACCCCCCAAACACCACCATGCACATTAGGACGTACTCTGATTGATATAATCGTATATATAAAAATCTAACGATGTACCATAGGTTAAACCACAATTAATACATGAGTGTGCCTAATTTCAATACCAATTAAAAACATATTCAAAATCCATTTCTATGCCAATTTAAAGCATATTCAAATTTCAATTCAATGCCAGTTCAAAGCGTGTGTACATCTCATTAGTTTCTAAGTGCATCAAAAACTTAATTCAATGCTAAATCAAAGCATAAGTAAACCTTATGAAGGTTAACCTTTAAATTCAAGTAGTAGCACCAAATGGAATTATTCATAAACATACTTTTCATAGTAAGGTAAAAGTCATCTTAACAAATCAATTTAAGATTAACCTTTAAATTCAAGTAGTAGCACCAAATGGAATTATTGATAAACAAACTTTTCATAGTAAGGTAAAAACCATCTTAACAAATCAATTTAAATACACACTCACTATGTGTCGTTTATCTTAAACCACCCTCACGTGTTTGGTGCTTTTCCTTTATTAGTCCCGAGTCTACGGTGATTAATAAAACTTTATTATCTTACTCTGCTATAAGGGAGACCCTTAAAGGGTTCCTAAAACTTGCCAAGTACACTCATAACTTACCACCTTGTTTTACAAATTTTATAAAAAAGGGCTTAGCCAAAATCTTGGCATTTAGTAAGATTAAAGTTCTATTTTTTTCATTTAACCATTGAACAATGTGCATGATTTATACATGTTGTATTCTTTAAATAATGTATATAGTATATACATTTTGTTTTCCTTACATTGAACCATTGAACCATTGAACTATGTACACATACATGCTGCCATTGAACAACCATTAAGCCACATATATAGCATCTACATGCTGCCAATTAATACCCATTGAATAACATACATAAGACATGGATATAGATGTTGTTTTCCTCTCCATTTACCATATTGTTTTTCTCTTCATTTAACCATATACTCAGCTCAAACATTCACACGATTCACAAGGGAATTCATGTTTCTAGCTTAGGCATTCACGTGACCAGCTAAAGAGGATGGACAAGAGTTGTTTAACATACCTAAAATCAGATGGTAGTGTGTTGTCCATTTTTTCTGCACATAGCTGGCGTTGATGAAGATGTCTACGGTTTCTAGCTTAAACACCATATTGAATTTATTTCCTAAAGTCAATAACTTGGAAGAACTATGCGTGAAGGGAGTAGCTGCAATTATTCTTCAACAATTTTGGTCCGAAGGAGAGCTGAAACTTTGGTGGAATGAAGGTGGAGCAGCTCCTCTATCATCTTTGTACATGCTACACATTGAAGAGGGGGCAATCCACATGTTGCAAAGTTTACTGCCAACAGCTATCCACTATTTTAATTCTCACCATCTTTGTTTAACTAAGCCACTAACTTGTTGTATCATCTATGAAAATTCTTATCTCCCACATATTACAAGGTTGTTTTGAATTTTTTCTCACCAAAATGACACACGTCCACACCATACATTGGTTTTACATGTAATGAAATTTATATCCCTCACATCTACTCCTTCATAAAAGTGACAACATATGGTTTTTATGTATTCTTTTTCCAAAATAATAAAAACTTGTTCATGTACATGACAACTACCACTTAAGGCCCATTCACATGTACGTGTATTATTTCTTGTCCAAAATAATTGAGTGGCTTAAGAAAAATCTTTCCAATTTTGGTAGAAATTTCATGTCCACTTAATAATATGTTATACCTAAATATATCAACATATAAGTTGGATCGATTTACTTTCAGTATCTATAACTATGAATGATTCTTATGTCCTTATGTTTCAGCCCAAGAATGCTTCAAATTTACTTTATAATAATTTAAAACAAGGTCAATCTTGATCTATCATAAATCCATCTGATTGAATTTATTTTTAGCCCATTCCCATACCAGTTAACTCCAATATTTTTCGACTATCATTTGACTTTAATATTTTCCATTTAGGGTTAAGTTCTTAATTCACCTTTTAGCGAAAATAAAATTTACATTAGCCTAAAAACATCATGCAGAAGAAATGAAATTTTATAGACACGTAAAAAGAAAAGTTTGGGGTTTTACAGTGAGCATATAAATAATAATACAAAATGTGAAATGAATCTGATGAACCTTGATATCCTTTTTCTTTTCTTATTTTGATCTTCATTTCGTAGATTATAATCTTTAACTTCTCTTGTTCAATTTTATACGCTATCCTCTTGAGTTTATAGCTTCGTTTTGTTCTAGCTTTTTTTTATTAAAATAATAAGCACATTAGTAGTAATTATGTTTTGCTATCATCAAAACACTAATTGGAATCTCCTTTAGTTAAGTAATCTCCACCTTTTTAATGATGACAATACAGTTTTGATAGGTTAATTACTAAAAAAATTCTAAAATTTCTCAATTATAGCCCGAACTTTAGAAATTGAAAATTAAATACTTAAACTTTCAATTTTTTTACAAATATAGGTAGACGTTAATGTCTCCCTTAACAAATTTGAGGTGATAAGGCATGTCAGACATATTTTCTAACATATAGGATGCCATATGTAATGGATGTACATGTCTATTAAATGAAACAATTAAAAGATGAAAAAAATATTTGAGTATAATCCATCTAATTTCATTCATCATAGAAGGAAGCTATCTCGAACCACCTTTTGTTAATTCACTAACTTGCCTACTATTTATCCACCACCTTTCCCATCATCTGTGAACCCATTCCCATCGTCTGTGAACCCACTCGCCCACTTTTTGTAAACCCACTTGCCCACTTTCTGCTCACCAAATTCATTTTGGTCAGTGATTATATCTTTTGTAGCTTGTCCTCCACTTTCCCTACACCAAGTCTTCATTAGCTAAGAATATGCTGTAGCACTTTCATTTGAAATTAAGGCACATCTAAACTAAATGAATTGATAATGTTGGTTAACCCCAATAACAAAGCTCGAAGCATCTTGTATTTGTTCCTAACATAGATAGCATCTAAAGATGTAATGTCCCAGAAAATAATACAGTCATGCCTACTTTTGGCATCTACCTAGAACAAATTCTTTAATTATTGATCTTCGCATATACAAGTTTGAATTCATATTTTGCATTTGAGTGAAGAAATCAAACAAAATCTTAGCACCTGTAGCATCAAATGTCAAATTCTGAACCTTAACAAATGAATTTTTTGGGTTATTCTTGAGATTGACAACACTCTTGTATTTAATAAGCTATCAAGCAATTTCAACATAAATCCTTCCAATATTTTTTCACTTAATGCTTGGGTAGGTAAAAATTCGTGATTATGCTCCTTCACAAAACTATGAATAATCCATTTTCTATCTACCCATCTCTTTCATGCATGCTAGCTTTGCAGTTAGTCTTTGAACATGATCGTCAGCTAGTTCCATTTTTGGAATCTTACTTTATCTATCTAGAACAAGTTAAAGGATTTATTGTACTCTCTTTTAGATCCATACCTTAAATAAGCAAGCTTTACATAAATGAATTCCCTTGATAATTAATCAAAATTTACAAAATTATGATGTGCACATCCATTACACCTAGCGTCCTATGTGTAAAAAAACACATCTAATATGGCTTGCCACGTTAGCTTTATTAACAAAGAGATTAATGTCAGGTTATGTTTGTGAAAAATTAAAATTTCAAGTTGTTGTGCCTCGTTCCTGAAGCCCAAGATGTTAGACCTCGTTCCTCGAGCCCAATTATTCGGAGTCAAAAAGACGTAAGCAGGTTTCCTTGTAGGATCATTCCTATGAACCCTCACTTCCTTTTTATCAATCCTTGAAATTCAACACAAAAGGCTATCAATTTTTGTGTAAGGTAGAAAAACGTGTTAGGAGTCTAATGCTTCGAGAAATGCCTCAAACGGAGGTCGGACGAAAAAGTTATGGTCAAACGAATCCAATATGTTCATGTCTTTAATCATATTGTACATGTCTTGGCGCAATTGCCATAACTTTTTCTATAAATGTCAGATTGATTTCATATTTAGATGGTTTGAAAGAGGACTTCAAGATCTGCAACTTTCATGAAGAACTCAAAGTGAGATTTGGCCTCTAAAAGGATCAAAAATGGATTAGAAGATATAAGATGAATAGTGCATAAAAACTAAGACGATGCAAACTAAGACGATGCAATACTAAAACGATGCAAACTAGGACGATGCAAACTAAGACAATGCAAAACTAAGACGATGCAAGCTAAGACGATGCAGAACTAAAACGATGCAAAACTAAGACGATGCAAACTAAGACGATGCAGAACTAAAACGATGCAAAACTAAGGCGATGCAAACTAAGACGATGCAAAACTAAGACAATGCAAACTAAGACGATGCAAAACTAAGACGATGCAAACTAAGATGATACAAACTAAGATGATTTAAAACTAAGATGATGCAAAAGGTCACCAAATGAATACTCCAACTGGGTCTTCCTATCATCCCCTAAAAGTTCTAAATCACTTTCTACACTCTCCAGAGCATCTCCACTCATAAGGATCATAACTTTCGACTTAAATGTCCAAAAATTTCATGCTATATACCGTCGGAAAGATAAAAGAAAGACCTACAACTTTCTAGAAGATAACTTTGCCTAAATCAGCCCAGATTAACCCAGATATTTCCCTGAAGTCAGTAAACGAATTTTCCCCTTTTGCAACCTTGAGAATCACGGGTGAAAACAAAATCATAAACCATTAGTATCAAAAGATCGTAGTTTTACAAAGCTTTAGTGGGCATTTCAAGCCCCCAATACATCAATGTTTTAAAAGAAATCCCAAAATACAAAAAGATACATGAACAATAAATTGTTCAAAATGCAACTAAAACCTTGGTTTACAAGATTAGCTTAAATTACAATAACATTTCAAAAGTGGAGTGATGCTTTGTCCCTGGACTACTCAATCTCTAGTTCATCACCTGCTTATGGGGAGGAAAGTGTGGGTGAGTTTAAAGCTCGTGGGTAACAATTTTATAATCGGTAACAAGCAAAATCGTTGCAATAATCATTTTCATTGAAAAACTCAGATGGATGCTTAACATGTGTACATCACTATTTTTAACCTATCACAAACACATAGGCACATCAAATTGGTTCGGGTGGATCCAAAACATAATGTATTACGAATTTTCAAATAATGGTCTTGCGTAGTCGTGAACTTATGGGAGTCCATGAAGGAGCTCTATGCCACTAGCGGGCATGCAGGAGAAACCTTTTTGTCAAAGTGCACTTGACTTAACTTAGGGGACTACCACAAACCCACATAATATGTATTTCATGACTTGTAAACATAATGCACGTAGAAGCATATTTCAGAAACTTATTTTCTTAGGCTTGATACCTTTTTAAAATCATTTTCATAATACATAAATATGTAGCACATTTTCAAAACACTCAATGAACAATACATGCACATTTAAAAGTAGTTGAAACTCATTTATTTCCACTTCTTGAAAGAGGCATTAATGGCTTATTACTAAATCATAAAAATGTAGCCCACTTGAATTTCTTGATTATGGCTTGCTCAAAAATGCCTCTCCTCTTGCTCCTCTTATCCTTTTTGATTTTCTTTAACATTGACAAAAATCCCAAATCAAAAGAATTCAAATTGGAAATCCCAAAGAACCAAATGCATAAAATTGATCCTAGAATACTTATACCCATACCTTTCCTAAGCTCTTTGAACAAAACCCTTTCAAAACTCCAAAAGATTAAAATAAACTTACCTTAAATCTTCATCAAACAATGATTTTCTTGGCTCTAATGGAAGATCTAATCTTCCTCTTCCTTTTCCCCTTCTTGATCACTCTCAAAATCCCTCTTAAAGGTTAAGAAAAATCAAAACCTAGCTTGCTCTTGTTTCTTTCCCTAAACTCACGAAACTCTCTCCCTTCTTTCTTCAATTTCGTTTTCACTCTCTTCCAAATGCAAGACACCCGATTTTCTTCTCTTTTACACCATTAGTGATTGCATAAAGTCCCCTTTTTGCCCTTACTTTAATGCTTTAGGGTGTTTAAACTTAAGTAACTTGCCAAAATTGGCCTTACACTCTCCCACTACTTTAATAGTTCAAAGCCCTTAGCCCATGTCTTATTATCTTATCCACATTAACATGCTAATTAATTACAACATGACTAATCTAGCAAGACCCCAAAATTCATCTAATCATGCTTATAATAAAATAAAAAATTCAGGGGCCAACACAGGTTTTTAATTGACATTTTCTAAAGTTTTGATTATAATTGAGAAATTGTGAAAAGTTTGGAAATTTTTGTAATGAACCCTTTTTGATATTAGGGAACAATAATAAAATTAAAGCATATAAACAAATATCTAGATAACGATTAGCTCAACTTTAATGCATACATAAAACATAATTCAATACAAAGAGCATCATTCATTATCAAGAACAAAAGAGACGTTTAAAATTAAAGAAATATCCTTACATGAAGATAACATAAATTTATTTAAGCATATCATATAAAATGCAAGAAATACAAAAACGATGGAACAATCACTCCCTCTAAAGGTTATCACCCCCATTAAATCTAATATCACCAAACTTTCTGCCCCCTTTTTGTAATCATAAAAAAGAAATATTTTAACCAAAAATGCACAATATAAAGAGTCATATGTCAAGCTAACTTGGTTATAAAAAAGTAAATTTGCTTAAGATTGCCAAAATTACTTACAAAGTGTGCTATTGAGTATTTAAAGAGTCAAAAACAAAATATCAATTTTGATAGAGACATCCCTAATTATCTCTAATTTGAGAAATCTCCAATTTTAGTATTGTGTCTAAGTTAAAAGATTCAATTAAAGCATAAAAGGCAAGTTTTGACAAGATTAGAGGACGGAATTGTAATAAATAAAAGTAAAATTGCAATATCTAATAATCAATTTCATAAAAGAATGTATAATTTTGAAAACCCCAAAATTAAAAAAAAGAAACATGAAAAAGTTCCCAAAATATCAAAATTAAAGACGTATTTATATAATTAAAAGGGAAATAACCTTAACTCCTTTTACAATTTAACTATAAAGGCATAAAGTTGCAAAGATAGCTTTTAATTAAGAAAAGATTGAAAATCCCTAATTTTGAAACTAGAGAAAACAACAAAATTTCAATTTGTTGCAATTTAGTGATAATTTAATGAAATGTGGATAATGTTTTTCAAGAAAAAGAGCGAATTGATTAGGATTTTAGAAGATATAAATAAAAATATGATAATATAAGAAAAGTGATGAAGGAGATATTATAAAATAAGAGGAATGGTAAAAAAAACATGCCTCAATTGGTCGATTAGTGTTGGTGTTTCGAAGAGAGAAAAGAGATATCTATGGAATCATGATGAAAAAATTAGATTGGCTTTAAAACGCAATCTACCTTGGTCGACTAATATATATTACTGGTTCACCAATAGTGGTGATCAATATTTTCACAAACTCACTGGAAAAAAATTTCTTAGACAAAGGGGATATTGGTAAACCACTAGAAGACAATGATTAACCAATATGTATAGGTGATCGATCAGATAAGCGATTAAACTCATTGCAAACTCACTGCAAAGATAAAGGAACATCAAATATATGGACATTGGTCAACTACTAAAGGATATTGGTCGGCCAAAATGATTATTTGGATGACCATACAAGAGACCAAAGAACTAACAAAGTCATTGGAAAGGAAAAAGCAAGTGAATTTTAAAGATACTAATCGCCTACAACAAGATATTATCTAACTAGTTAACCAAATAGCTTAAGAAACCACCTTTGAAACTCGCATTAATTTTAAAATCACTTTTACCTTTCTAGAAACCCTTTCTTTTGGAGAATGTCTTCTTTAAGAACTTATTGAATTTTCTAGTAAGTGAGCCAATGCCTTCTTTTTTGCTTTCAGTAGATGATGTCTCTTTTTCTTCACTTGATTGTTATTTTGAGCTTTTGAATGCTAAATTTTTTTTCTTTGGAAGCATCATCTCTTCTTGTGTCTCTTGGAGCCTCATTTGGTATATAAGGAGAGATCTAATAAATTCCTCTAATGGTATCATTGTTAGATGCCTAGCTTCTTGTATGGTTGTTACTTTAGTTTCGCACGTCTTCGAAAGTGACTTAAGTAACTTTTTTTTTCCCATTTCAACATTAGTATAGGTATTTTCAAGATCTTTTAGAGCATTAGTACTATTAATAAATCTAGTATACATGCTATAAATTCTTTAGTATACATGCTATAAATTCTTTCATCATGTTTCATTTGAAATAATTCATATTTTTAAGTTAGAATGCTAAGTTTTCTTTTCTTCACTTAATTTTTTCCTTTAAGTCCATGATCTCGTCTGTGCATCGTACTGTGCATTTGGTGATTGAACCCAAGTTTCCTATATCATTTGGTGACAATTTCATAGCTCTTGTTATACTTTTTGGCTCTTATTGTCAAATATTGTGCTTAATTTAGCTCATAAGTGCTTGTTTTGAATTAATGTAGCTTAAAGGTAAAATTGTCACAAATAATTAGTAATTGCACTAAACCGATTTTTAGAACAATTGATACTGCAAACTACTATTTTTCATTGTAGGAAATTCAAGAAATAGATCCAAAGAGTGAAGACCAAGAACACAAGTCAATGCCGCAACAGGTAAAGTTCACCGCGGCAAGGATGATGTTTCGCCGCGACAAAATTAGAAAATCTTTGAAGAATGTAAAGTTTGCCGCGGTGAGGAAAATGTTTCGTCGCGGCAAAATCAGTAGATTATTGAGGAAATCTTTTGGGAAAAGTTTGTCACAGCGACACATTTGAATTGACACAGACCTGGACCATTTTCGAAAAATTATCTGCGAAATCAGTAGATTATTGAGGAAATCTTTTGGGAAAAGTTTGTCACAACGACACATTTTAATTGACACAGACCTGGACCATTTTTGAAAAATTATCCAAATGTGTAACCTGACGCAACAACCCGTTTTTTAAAAGAAACCTATTTTGGAATAAAAAGAGAGAGCCGACAAGAGAGAGAGATATTATTCATTCATTTCATCTCCTCACGTAGCTATCACCACCATCGTCTCCTCCCACTTCCATGTCATTTTTTGTCCATTTTTCATTGATGACTTTTACCATGGGTGCCTGTGATTGCTTCTCGGTTATGAAGTTTCTTGGAGCTATGCATGGCTAAGCACTTTATTTCCTCTTGAAGATGTAGCAATGGCTAGAGTTCCATGAGCTTATGTTCAGCTATGAATTTATAATTCCTAGGTCTAGGATTTATGGTTTGTAGTTAAACATACTTGATTATAGTTTAACCAAGTGTTGGATATTCAATGTGTGGTTTGGATTTGTTTATGTAGAACTTTGAGCTTAAATATATGAAGTCTCATATA
>JANITX010000004.1:25497718-25513188 GCA_027564395.1 Erythroxylum ulei
TCAATTAAGAGTCAACAAGTGCACAAACAGTTAAGAAAGTGAGGCCAATTTATAATGTAAACTTGGCTCAATCAATAATCATATGTATAAGGAGGCCAAATGACATACCACAAGCTAAACAATAATTAATACACAGGTGCATCAAATTTCTATACCAATTCAGTTTATGTTCAAATTCCATTATTGTGCCAATTCAGAATATGCGCAATTTCACTTCGGTGCCATCTCAAAGCGTATATATAAATCTTGTAAAAATTAGCTTTCAAATTCAAGTAGTAACACCAATGAACTTATTCATAAACATACTTTTCATGATAAAATAGAAACCATTTATCTTTCATAAAGTCAGTTTAAGGATACACTCACAGTTTTGCAAACTTATCGCTATGCACACTTACGCGTTCAGTGACACTTCTTTACCTACATAAAACGCATTTTGCTTAGGCATTTATTTCAAAATTAGGAAATAAGGCATTAAAACTATATATTCGGTTTAACTGAATTCAAGATTTGTATTTTATCATGTAACACGTATGCTAATCATATTTCTGCTTACTTCCGTAAGCTAACCTATTAGTCACCATTTCAAAAACTAACTTCAAAATTCACTTAAGTATCATATTTTATCTATTCTAACTTACCAATATCTTCAAAACACAATCTCACCCCATTTAATTCACCATATCACAATCATGCATTATGAGTCATGGTTATAACCCATGTCCAGAACTCATACCTCCAGTTGTTCCTTAATTTTCATGTAGTGAACGTTCAAATTAGGTTTTGAGCTCTTCTAGACATTTATTCCTCTATGCCTATAGTTTTGGAATCATCATAAATCATGTCAATTCAACTTTTAAATCATGAAAAATGTACCAAATATCACAAGCTGTTTCAACATAAGGGTAATATCAGGTTACCACTTTCGAGCTCAAATTTCAATATCATTCATCACAAATTAGATCTAGGTCTCTTCTAGAGATTTTTATTACTATGTCTTACATTTCAGATCCAATTGTAATCACTCAATTTGGAGGTATGTAGGCCGAGTTAAGGCTAAAACATTGGAACTACTTAACCTAAAACAGAATCCCACTACACTTTCCTCTCTTGTCATGTTCAACTAATTATATACAAAGAAACATCAAAGTAATACCAAGGCAACTTTGATCTTAAAAACATCCATCTCATTCAGCAAAACCCATAAAAATTAGGAAGTTAAGCTAGGAAACTTACCACTTTTTCCTGCTAATCTCTTAGGAAATTGGTGAACAACAATCTTAGGTCAAGATTTCTTCAATTTCTACTCCAAATCCACCAAAAATTGCACCCCTCTTCTTCCTTTTCTCCTTGGACGAATTCTCCCTCTTTTTGTCTTCTTTTCTCTCTTTCTTTTTGGTTCTTATGAATCCTCCTTTCAAATGAAGCAAATTTTGTCTTCTTTTGCCTTTTTATACTACTTGAATACTTTACACATATCATTTTCTTATTAACATCTTAAATGACTCATGATCATCTAATTTAATGTTTCTTAAAACCATATGAAGTCTTGTAACTGGTCAATAAATGTTAGTCATTTAAAATTTATTAATTAACTTCATTTATGTAAAAAAGTCCAATTTGCCCTTTCATGGATTACTACACCTATAAACCAGATTAAATCCCAAAAATATTCCACAGCCATCTCACCACCAAATTGACCATGAGATACTTTAATTAGGAACAATATGTAGTAATTAGATGCCTAAATTTTTTTTGAATGGGTTTAAAATCATTAATACCTATTATTTTTCTGAAAAGGGCCTTTTTGTCCTAAACTAATCCCTGAAATTCATTCGATTGGACTTGTTTTCACTCCGTTTCAATGTCGTTTGACCTATTCTGGGTTTTTTTCACCATTTTTTTTGCTAGATGGGTCCTCAAAATCCCTATTGAAGTGGAAATACTGCTTACCCGAGTTCATTATTCATCTGGAAATACTATTAATCCATAATAAAATATAAACTAATAGAAGGGAAAGTTTGGAGTTTTACAATCAACCCTCCTTATAAAAAAATTTCATTCTCAAAATTTAACTAAGCACACCTGCTTGAAAGAAATGAGGGTATAATGTACGCATTTACCGCTCAGACTTCCATGTAGCTTCCTCTACCATGTGGTTCCTCCACAGTACCTTAACCATTGGAATGGTCTTGTTACACAGAACTTGTTCTCTACTATCGTGGACCTATATTGGTTCTTCCTCAAAAGTGAAATCTTCTTTTAGGTTCACCGGTTGTTCTATGATTACATGAGATGGATCAACTATACATTTGCAAGGCATAGACACATGGAATACATTGTTAATGCTCGCAAGTTCGTCAAGTAACCTCATTCGATACACCACTATTCCAATCATTTTCGTAACTTCATACGATCCTATGTAACGAGGATTTAATTTACTGCTTTTCCCAAATCTCAATATGTCTCTCTAAGGGGAAATCTTAAGAGACACCTTATCTCCAATTTCAAATACAAGATCTCTATGGCGATCATCCGCATAACTTTTCTGTCTATCCTGGTCAATCTTTAATCTATCTTGAATAATCTAGACTTATCAGTCCCAACATATTGGAGTTCTGCACTTTTTTCCATAAAGCGCCTTATAAAGGGCCATGCTAATGCTAGATTGATAACTGTTATTGTAGGCAAATTCTATCAGTGGCAGGTGGGTGTCCTAACTACCCTCGAATTCTATGACATAGGACCTAAGCATATCCTTAAGTGTCTGAATAGTTCTCTCTGACTAACCATCTGTCTGAGGTGAAATGTAGTACTAAACTTCAATCGCGTACATAAGGCTTTCCATAAGTTGGGCTAGAATTTGGATGTGAATCTAAGGTTGTGATTCGAAACAATAGAGGTTGGTGCACTATAGGGCCTCACTATCTCATCCACACAAAGCTGGGCTAATTTATTTAAGTTGTAATCATTTCTAATCGGAAGGAAATATGCGGACTTTGTTAACCTATCCACGATCACCCATACAGTATCGTGCCCCCTTTGACTCCGTGGAAGCCTTACTACAAAGCTTATAATAATCTTTTCCCACCTCCATTATGGGACTGGGAGGGGTTGCATCATTCCTGCAAGTTTTTGATGTTCTGCTTTAACCCGTTGACAGGTTAGACAATTAGCAAAAAATTATGCTATTTCCTTCTTCATTCCTCTCCACCAATAATGTTCCTTGAGGGTATGGTACATTTTTGTGCTACCTGGATGCACTCTTCATCATACCATCTTCTTGAATTGTAAATTCCGTCTTTTGCCCATTCTTAACTTTATTTCTCATCAACTGGGGAACTTGTTTCTATCTCTCTCTAACCTGGTCCAACAAAATGGGGAGAACATGAAATGTAGCCACCAATGCTCCTGAATTTTCCATATTCAATCTAACTCCTAGTGATCTCATTTCCATTAGAAATGGAAGATATATTGTCTTCAGTTGTGCCATTGAGTTGGCAGGTCTCCTATTTAAGGCATCAGCCATTACATTGGCCTTTTCAGGGTGGTACTCCATCGTAGAATCATAATCTTTTATTAATTCCAACCATCTCCTCTACCTCATGTTTAGTTCTTTACGAGTGAACAAATACTGCAGACTCTTGCGATCTTTGAAAATTTTATAAGGAACACCATACAGGTAGTGCCTCCATGTTGTTAATGTAAAAACTACCGTTGTTAGCTCTAGGTCGTGGGTGGGATAGTTCTGCTTATGTTTCATCAACTGCCTATAAGCATAGGCTACAACCTTATCATTCTGCAGGAGAACACACCTTAATCCCTGTCTCGAAGCATCACTATAAATTATAAAACCATCACTTCCCGTTAGTAATGTAAGTACAGAATGTAGCACCTTACTCTCGTAAGACACGTACTCGACATCCTCAGTGATGTCCTAGGACTTGCCTTGCGAGGGTGACATGCTAGAACAATCAACACTCAAAACTTCAAACTATCTCACGCATACAACAGAAAACCAATAATGAAATTGGGCCCATTTCCTTTTTTTAGCAATATAATCACAATTATTATTATTATTACACTCAAGATCAATCTCATTTACAAATCTTTCCAATTTGGAAAGTTATCACAAAACAACAATAATCGAATACACAAGTTACAATAATTGCGGAAGACTTAATTTTATACAGAAACAAGAAAATACAAATGCAGATGCTATCTGATCCCGACCTTTATCTCTTACTTGAATGCAGTAGGTCTACTCCCGTTTGTCCACTGGGATAACTCTTCTGAGCCTGAAAAATAATTGCAATTTTTGGGTGAGTTTTGCAAACTCAGTGAGTGACCATCATCGATGGCCCACTCAACCACATAACACAGACAATTCATAAAAATCACATTCATTTCAGACTATTTCACACTCAGAAATCATTCAAACTATTTTAATCATACACATTATATGCATATGCAATGCTTATGAGACTCACTTTTAAGTTGTTATTGTTTTGACTGAGTGCCTATAACTATCCCGTATCCATTGTAGATACCGGGCTCATTAATAACTATCCTGTATCTATTAAGGATACCGGGCTCATTTTACATAGTGAGCCTTTGGCTCTGAATCACTTTTTGAGCTCTAGGCTCTTTTTCACATTCTGAGCTTTAAGCTCCTTTTTTGGTGGCTACTCCGGTCACAATTGCCTTTACCTTTCATGTATTCATGTAACAAAATGCATCAATCACATTTGCATATTCTCATTCAATGACGTTCGCTTATCATTGGACCTTAGTCCGGTATTCAACATTTAAGTTGAGAATCACATTTTCATTTATATGCAAATGCACATTCGGAACACATTTATCATCAGACCATGGTCCGTCATTTAACAATCAAATTCTATACACTTATTTCAATCCAATTCATATATAAGGAGCACTTCAACGATCTCACATTTATCAAACTCCTTGGACATATATTGTCCGGAACCAACACTTTCATATTGCATAATCATTGAATTCATAACATAAACATAACAAACAAATAAAGTATGACCACAGTACGCTCTAGATTAGCATTAGCTTCCATGATTTGGAACCGTCTGGATGCAAACGTTCTATCCTATATCATCATTATACAAAATAAATATTGCACACACATTATTAATTACACAATCACATAAACATTCAATTTATCACACATGTATATGTGTAATGTATAATGCATGCTTAATGACAATCCTAGGTATATTTTCTAAATCCACATGTTATGCTCATTCTCATTTCATAATCCATATTTGTCTAATTGAACTTAGATTTACACTTCATTTGCATATGATCATTCTAAATTCTTCATTCAATCTTTAACCTTTGTATGTGTCTAGCTTATTCATAAGCTTACACCTCAAGAACACTTAGTTACTCTATATCATAACTCAATTTCTCGTCATCTCTTTTCTAACCTCATATGATCTTATAACATCCAATTCTCATTCATAATTAATCACTTAATTCATATTACTCAACTTCTGTGAATCATAGCTACAATCACATGAACATCTTCATTCTCATTATACTCATGCCTTGGGTCCTTTGATATTATACCTTTATTCACTAATTTATAACCTCCATTTTTACTTCAAACATATCATACATTAGTCACATAAACCAAGGATCATTCTAGGTTCAATTTAAGACCCATTTAAGCCATAATTAGGGTCACTTGACTCGTGAACGTCCGTTAAATAGACTTTTATAGGTCACTTATAGAAACTTGAAAATTTGGCACTCTAGACATCAAAATCTCTTTTTGCGATGTTTATAGAAAGTTGTAGATCTGGAAGTTATGTCAATTGTCTTGAAACAGGTTCAATATGATTAAGGACATAATCATGATTGATTCCTTTCGACATAACTTCATCTTCCGAACTCCAAATGAAGTGATTCCTGAAGCAATAGATTCGTAACATATTTGGCTATGTCTCCATAAAAATTGGTATCCTTTTATGTTGATTCGAAAAATATTGATGGAAAGGAAGTGAGGGAATCGGTTGGAAGAGCATGAATTGGTTATGTTACTGAACATACTTTGGTAGTTTGATGATATCTTGATCTGTAGAGCTCCAAATGAGATGATTCTTGGTTAAAAAAATAGAGACATACTGCTGAAATTTTTATGAAGAAATGGAGTTCTAATTCAGTCTCTAAGAATTTCAATTTTTGGATGGAAGTTGAGTATATTGTACGGTTTAAGTTTAATAATGGTCTAAAAATTTTTGGGCTATAACTTTTAGATTTCTGAACCAAATTGAATGATTTTGGTCTCATTAGAAACATAAGATAATGGGGAACAAATTTTCTGAAGAAGTCAAATTGAAATTCTAATTGGGGTCCCAAAATCTGTTCTGAAATAAGAGAAATGAGTTTGATTATGGTGTTTGACTGTTGTGGGCAAGCCAGCAAGAGTTGGGCTCCGGAAGCGGGGTCTAACAGTTGTGGCATCAGAGCCCAAAATTAGGATCTTAGATGGGAAATTTTTGAAATATGGTCACATGTGTATGAGTCATACGCATAAGTAATTGTTAAGAGTTTGTGTTGATTGAATTAGTGAGCAAAATGATACTCTTTCATGATATGAGAAAATGGAAGTTATGGATAAATAGAAATGAGAAATAGTATATGGGTAAATATGACAGATAATGATTCAACGTATTTTTATTGGGGATGCATTATCAAATATGACATCAATATTGCACTATGGTGATTTATCCTTGAATGTGATATAGATGTGAATGAATTGTCCTGGATTGTTTGAGGAATATAGGGATATAAGTATAAATGATAAGATTAGAGTGTACAAGTAGAATGTAATGAAAACAGAAATTGTTATGATCTTGAGAAGATGAATTTGGAACTGAAGCGATTGTTTGGTTAATGTGACAAGAGTTATGATCCACCGTGAGAAGATATTAGTGGAAATTGAGATCAGAATTTCATGATGATTATACATCTATAATTGTGAATTGATTGCGAATATACGTATGTAAGATGTAATGATGGATATTTGGAAGATGAGATGAATGATAGCGACATATATCGAAGTTCAAAAGGTTAACTTAAATTGTTATTGTGAGTGCACATCTGATAATGGGATCACTATGACAAGTGAAAATATTAAGCATATGTGTATTATATGCGTGGAAGTGATATAGGAAGCCATCTATAAATTTTTTAATAATTTCTAGTCATAGTTCCTATAGTTCAAAGTCTAAGATGAATTAGTGTAAGACGTGGAAGTGCTTATAGTGATAAATTGGGAATGAATTGAGATTGTTAATGATGTTACTATATATGATAAATTCGAGGAAAAAGAAGAAGGACACGATCATGGCATAATCCCCATGATCGAGGACAGGCACAAAAAGGAGAAGTGTTGATAAAAATTTATTGAGATATTATGAATAGCTGAAATTGATCTTATTGAGGTATTAATAATGGCTGATAATGCGATGATGATAACAGTTGATTGATAAAGATTGCATGAGTAGTATAGATGATAGTAGCAAGAAATCTTCTTTCGAAGAAGAATTTCATTGAATTAGATTAAGCAGATTAGATAGTTTATATTAAAGGTGATCAATGAAAGAACAAATTAGAAATGATTATGTAATGATTCAAAATTGAGTATTGGAGTCCTATTCCTGATAAAGACATTAGCATAAAATGTAGAATATGCGACTGAGAGTGTATGCGTTATGTATGATGTAAACTATCCCACTAAGTGATTGGATTCTTGAATTTGAGGTGACATTATTGTTAATATTGGGAGATCAGCCAAATAAGAATTTCGAGGACGAAATTTCTTTTAAGAGGGGGAGAAATGTTGGCCCCAGAATTTTTGTTTTATTGAACTAAGCATGATTTAAATAAATTTTGAGGTCTTGCTAGATTAATTATTTTATTTGGAGTTAATTATTATTTCAATGTTAGTAGGATGTTATTTTATAGGTTAATTGAATTAAGGTAGTAATAGTAAGAATGTTCAAGGGTATGCTTATTAGATCACTTAAGGGTATAAGACCATAAGCTTATAAGGAAGGGTAAAATGGACTTCTTATATTCATTAAGGGTATAAAAGGAAGAAGAAAAAGTGTCTTGCATTTGAAGAAGCCAATAATGTGAATGAAAGGAGAGAAGAAGAGAAAATAAGAAAGAAAGAGAGAGAGTGTCGTGCAGAAGAGAGAAGAGAAAGAAGATCAGCTAGGTTTCACTTTTTCTCATCCTTCAAGTGAGATTTTGGGGTTGTTCAAGAAGGGAAAAAGAAAGAGGTCGATTAGAGCTTTCATAGAGCCAAGAAACTCTTCATTTGGTGAAGGTTCAAGGTAAGTTTGATTTTAATCCTTTGGATTTATGAAAGGGTTTTGGTTCACAGAGCTTACGAAATGCATAAGTTTAGGTATTCTAGAACCAATTTTAGTGATTGTGCTTTGTGGGATTTTCAATTGAAAACCCTGTTGAGTGGGATTTTGTTATTGTTGAAGGAAATCAAAAAAGTCAAAACGAGCAAAAAGAGTGGCACCTTTGACCAAGCTTTTAAGCAAGGAAATCAAGGTGGGTGATATTTTTATAATTGAGTTAATGAGCCATGACTATGTTTTCAAAAGCAAGAGAATTAAATGATTTCAATTGTTTTATAAATGTGCATTTATTGCTCTTTGAATGCTTTGAGAAAGTATTATGTGAATATTATGTTGATGAATTTCGAAATGAAGATTTTATGTTTATGAAAAATCATGTTTTTGAAAATGTGCCATTTTGGGCAACAAGTTTACAAGCTATGGAATACATGTTATATGGGTTTGTGCTGGTCCCCTAAGTTAAGTCAAGTGCACTTCGACAAAAAGCTTCTCGCACCTTCCCGCTAGTGGCATGGAACTCCTTCATGGACTCTCCAAAGTTCATGGCTACAGAAGACCATTATATGCGATTTTGATAGTACGTTCTATTCACAGCTACACAGGACCCATATGGGAAATGTGTAGTGCGTTCTATTTTGGATCCAACCAAACCATTTTGAAGTGCTTATTTGTTTATGATTTGTGACAAGTTTGATTAATTCATGATTCATGATATTTATGAATTGCTTGATAAGTTGTGAATTTGGGAAATATATGTTACATGAAGTTCAATGTGCATTTTGCAATGGAAATGAATATTTCAATGGTTTTTGCTTGTTTCTCTGTTATAAAATTGTTACCCATGAGCTTGTCAAGCTCACCCCCCTTTCTGTCCCAACTTTAGGTGATGAGCTAGGAGAGCAAGTGATCAAGAGCATAAGGGATTTATTCCAAATCTGCATATTTTAGATTTTAAGTTATTTTTGTAAAACACAAGGCTTTGGCTGCATTTCAAGTGTTACTCATTGAAGTAAAGTTTGTATTTTTGGATTTATGTTGTAATGTGGCGTGAAATGCTATTAAAGCTTTGTAAACTCATATCCTTGGTGTTAATGAAATATGAATTGTGTATGGATGATGTGATTTGAAATTAGATATACTTGAAGAAGTTATCAACTTGAGTTGATGAGTTTTTGAACATGAATTGTTGTTACATATATATGCATACATTCATACATACATCAGTGAGATGTTATAGAAAAGAAAATAGGAATTATGAATGATGAAATGTAGTTGAATGGTTTAACAAGATGTTGCATGAGAGGAAATGAAATTGGGACAATTTTCAAGTCTTTCATAAGGGTAAAATGTGTGTGTTCTGAGTTCAGAGGAAAAACTGTATTAATCTAGGCTGAATTAGACAAAGTTGTTTGCTTCGAAGTTGTACCTTATCCTCTTAGCTTTCCAACGGTATAAAGTACGAAATTTTTAGATATCGGAGGCGAGAGATATGATCATTATAAGTTTTGATGCTGCATAGGATGTATGTACAGGAAAACTATAGTAAATGATGAGAATTAGTGGTCTTGATGAATCAAATGTGTAGAGATTAGAAAATTTAATGAAACAAGGTTGGTGGTTGAATTGATAGCAATTTATATTGCCCTAGAAGAGTTGAATTTGGGAAGATTATGAGTGAACATGATGTTAGAATAGATGTAGGAACCAATGGAGGGGCTTTAGAGGGAGTTTTGTATCACCTATGTCTGTTAAATGGAACTTCCTAGGTCTGGAAGGAACCCCAGCCTCGCCAATGTCCGTTAAACGGGCATTAAGTACGTTAAATGGATCTTCTCGGGTCTGGAAAGGCCCCTAGCCCCATGTATGTCTGTTAGGCGGATATGTATATCCGTTTAATTGACATACACTGTACACTTTTGGAGATTCGAATTTTTGACCCTATAAATGGAAAAATCTCACTTCAAGGTCTTCATAAACGTTGTAGATTTGGACGTCCTCTTTCAAATAATCTAAGAATGACCTTAATCCAATATTTCTAGTGAAAGTTATATTAATTTTTCCGAAAGAGATTCAATATGATTGAGGACATAATCATGTTTGATTCCTTTGGACATAACTTCATCTTTTGAACTCTAAATGAAGTTATTCTTGAAGCAATAAATTCTTGACATATTTTGATATGTCTCCATAAAAATTGGTATCCTTTATGTTGATTTGGAAAAGATTGATGGAAAGGAAGTGCGGGGATCGGTTGGAAGAGCATGAATTGGTTATGTTATTGAACATACATTGGTAGTTTGATGATATCTTGACCTGTAAAGCTCTAAATGAGATGATTCTTTATTAAAAACAAAATAAAGAAATAAGGCTGAAATTTTTCTGAAGAAATAGAGTTCTAATTTAGTTTCTAAGAATTTTAATTTCTTGATGGCAATTGAGTATATTGTACGGTTTCAATTTAATAATAGTCGGAAAATGTTTAGGCTATAAATTTCAAATTTCTAAACCAAATTGAATGATTTTGGTGTCATTAGAAAGTTAAGATAATGGAGAACAAATTTTCTGAAGAATTCAAACTGAAATTCCAATTATAGTTTTCCCAAAATCTATTCTAAAATAGGAGATATGAGTTTGATTATGGTGTTTGATTGTTGTGGGCATGCCAGCAAGAGTTGGGCTCTGAAAACTGGGTCTAATACAGGAGTTATTGTTAATCTTTCTTTTAATTCATAAAAACTTCTCTGATAGGCATTCGATCACTCAAACTTCTCCTCTTTCCTTGTTATCTTGGTCAATGGGACTGTTATTTAGGAAAATCCTTTAACAAATTTCATGTAATAGCCTGCCAATCCAAGGAAACTCCTAAATTCTATCACATTAGTGGGAGGTCTCCAATTAGTAATAGCTTCAATCTTTTGAGGGTCCATACTAAGTGCTTCAGCTTATATGACATGGCCTAAGAAAGTGACCTTATCAAGCCAAAACTGGCACTTACTGAACTTAGCATATAACTGGTGCTCTTATAGGTTCTATAAAACTGTTCGAAAATGTTCTACATGTTCCTCCCGTCTGTCAGAATACACTAATAAGTCCTCAATAACAATAACCACGAAGTTATCTAGGTACTCTTGAAACAACCTATTCATCAAATCCATAAAATCAGCTGGAGCATTTATTAATCGAAACGGTATAACTAAGAATTCATAATGCCCGTACCTAGTCCGAAAGGCAGTCTTAAGGACATCCTCACTGCGGATTTCCAACTAGCGATAGCCTGATCTCAGTTCGATCTTTGAATACATGTTGGATCCTTGCAATTAATCAAAAAGATCATCAATCCTTGTGAGGGGATATTGGTTGTGGATTGTCACCTTATTCAGCTGTCTGTAGTCAATTCACAACCTTAAACTCCCGTCCTTCTTTTTAACAAAGAGGACTGGAGCTCTCTAAGGGGAAGCACTAGGTCTCACAAAACCCTTATCTAAAAACTCCTCGATCTGTACTTTCAACTCCTTTAACTTCGCTAAAGCTATGATGTACAAAGTCATAGAGATTGGTTGAGTTCTTGGAGTTAACTCTATCCCAAACTCTATCATCCTATCTAGAGGTAATCCTAGAAGATCTTCTAGAAATACATCGGAAAACTCTCTAACCACCGAAATATCTTCTAATTTCACCTCATCTTTTCCTTGTTCAATCACACGCCGAAGATATCCCTGGCATCCCTTATTAGGCATTTTCCTAGCCACAATAGTGGTAACTATACTAGTCGGGAGGACTTTTTGTATTCCATGCAATGTTAACTCTAGATTCCCCAACTGACTCAATCTAAGCTCCGTTTTAAAATAATCCACTACCACAAGATGTGTGGAAAGCCAACCCATTTTGAGAATAATATCAAAATCTCGGATGTCTAATATAATTAGATCTACTAAGAACGCCTAACCATCAATCATTTTGTTACTGCCAACAAACACTCGTTCAACGAAAGTGAGTTTCCAATTGGAATGGAAACTATTATTCCACTGCCTAACCATTGAGGTTCCACATCCAATTTTGTAGGAAAATTCACTGATATAAAAGAGTGTGTAGCACCAGGATCTATTAAAGCATAAGCATCATGATCGAAAATAGAAATCATATTAGTGAATACATCTAATGTGGTGTCTGCCTCTTGTTGAGTAACTACAAAGACTCAAGCTTGTAGGCGGGGTTTACATGCCTGCCTTATGGGGGCTGCTCCCTTACCTTCTGAACCTCTGCTGGATGCAAGAAAACTCGAACTTCTGGCTTGAGAACCTCGAATGCCCTGTCTAAAAACCCCTCTAACTTGTGAAGGTGCTGAAGATCTCACCACTGATCTCTCTATGGTAATCAACTGAGGACAATCTCTCCTAATGTGGCCCTCCTATCCACAACGGAAACAACCCATTGTATTCATTCGACACTCACCCAAATGTCTCTTTCCACAAGCACTACACTCTGGCACTGGTGTTCTAGTGTCATAGAAATCTCTGGGTTTATAAGATGACCCAAAGGATCCCTAGCTGGTTGATCCGTCTCCGCTGAACCTCTGGCCACCGATCCATCCTGACTTGCTTCTTCTTATTGAACCCTGAGATGAGCTAATTGGTGTACTGCGTTTCTTTTCTGATCTCACAGTCTAGGTGATCACCGTTATATTTCTTTCTACCTTCATTATAGCTTCCACTAACTCCCCACAGTGTGTCTGTGAGGCCAGAGACAAATGGATCCTCAATCTGGGGTTCAAACTTATATCAAACCTCTTACACTTCAGCTCTTCACTTTCAGAAATAAATGAAACAGGTCTGATAAGCTCTAAAAATTTCTTTTAATATTCTATCACTGACATTAAACCCTACTACAGACGGAAGAATTCCTCTACTCAGGCATCCTTGTAACTCTGGGGGTAAAACCTTTCAGTAAACTCTCTTTGAAAATTAGACCAAGACACCCTATCTGGATTATGTATCTCATAGCTTCCCACTAATCCTTTGGCTTGCCCTTGAGGAGGAAGGTGGAAACTACCTTTCTCTGCTTATTTGTACATCCCACAACCTGGTATATCTTATTAATCTAGTCTAACCATACGATTGCACTCTCTGTATCTCCACTCCCATCAAAAGGCTTTGCAGCCAATTTACATACCCTCTCGATGGAATATCCAGAACTTTCTCTGCTTTCATGTGACTGCTGTATCGCCACGGTAAATATCTTAGTCATCTGCTCTACGGTAAAATTGCCCCCAGTTGTTTCTCCTAGCCTTGATGGCTTAGAATGGGGTTGATTCATAGAGGCACTTGTTGTGTTTGGAAAGTGTTCCTCTTCTCTTCCTAGTGGTGCCTTAGGTGTGGGAGCCATTGGTGTGGCCCTACTGGAGCATCCACAACCTCTTTTTTGCATTGTGCTTTGCATTTGGCAAACTGCAAATGTGTAAGAATTTCATTTCCTGAACTATATGCATGTAAATCACAACTCTTTATAGGTCATCTCACTTTAAAAACAACATCAAAAACATTTTGCAAATGTATTAAACAGAAAGGGGTAACTTGGCTTTGATACCAACACTGACAGGCTCCTTTCGTGATGAATAAGTGTCTCACCTGGCACCCCATGAAAACCCTCTAGTTGATGTCCAGTATAACAAGAAAGTTCCTCTGGAGCTAAATCTTTTTCCCTTTTTCTTCAAAATATTTTAAAATCAATATAAAGACAAAAAAAAGAAATAGTAGTGGAAGTTTATAAAAGTAACCTTCATTAAAAATTTTGATAGCATAACAACTGTTATTTAATAAAACCAAAAATTTTAAGTTCCTGAAAAGCAATTCAAAATACTTCTATCCACTTAACAAAAGCACCACTGCTATTTCTGGACTTCATGTCCATTCAGAAATAATCTCAAAGTGTCAAACACATTCATGCATTTAGTTCAAGAAAAGAACATTTATAAATAACCATATTTTCACAAAACCAAAATCAAGACATATTTTTGAAAATGATGAACTATACGTAGTAAAACATCTACAATATATCTTTACACAAAAGATGTTCAAAACATGTTCATAATTATGCAATATATGTAAAACAAATGCGCTCGTGAAATTACCTACATAGCCCTATATGACGAAGGTAGCTACTCAAATGGTGAAGTCCTGGCTACTAAAATTCATGAGCGTGCACCTAGGAGATTAAAATTTAAAAAGAGAACAGAAAATAAAGGTGAGCTAAACGAGCTCAGTGAGTGTTATTGTTTCCATTAAAACATTTATACAAACATTAACCTCCATAAAGAACAAAGATAATTGTTAAGTTAAGAAGACTTCACTTCTTCTATTAATTTTGATGAATGTCAAATAATAATAATCATAGAAGTGTGTGAACTATTTTGATGAATTTGTTAAGTGCGCAGATAAATTTAAATAGCACAAATCATCAAATCAAGACAATACGTTAGTAAAAGATGAATAAGAAGGATCAGACGAAGTGCTTAGTCTAAAACACCATACGAAGCATATGAACACCAAACGAAGCATATGAATCTATACAAGACGATGGAAACTGAAGAATGTACAAGAACGTTAGTTAGTTAGAGTTAGTTACAGGACTTGACTAATAACCATTTTTAGAAGATTCGACAAGCAAAATTCTCAAGAAAACCGTTGAAGATTTAGACTATAAATAGTCGTTATAGTCGTAAACAAAAATACTCTACGAGACAAAAAAATAATGATGCAATACAAAGAGAGGAAAGAACTCTGATTGTTAAGGCATACTTAGAGAAATTCTCTAACACCTCACTCCCGCGAGACCAGAACCCGACATCAATGGTGGTTTCTAAGTCCGTGCCTGCAAGGGTGGCATGCTAGAGCACTCAATCATTCAAAATTTAGTATAAATTTCCTTTTTTGAAATCAATATCATATTTTGCAGAAATCGATATTTAGATCGGCCCCACTTTTATTCATAAACATTTTCAATCAACATAATACAATCAATAGAATTTCAATAGCTAATTGGGCCCTTTCAAAAATA
>JANITX010000004.1:25618751-25632685 GCA_027564395.1 Erythroxylum ulei
AAAATAAATGTGTATGTCACAATTAACTTATGCATGATGTGCTTTTTCCTAATTCCACATAAATTTCTCATAATTTATTATTCTAGCCTTAACATGGGTAACGGGATGTTACAATTCGAATGGGGTATCTTGGGCAAAATTTCAAAAAGAGTTCACAAACAGGTTCTACCCACAGAGTTATAGGGATGCAAGGATAGAGAAATTCTTTTGTCTAGATCAAGGTTCGGCATTAGTGACAGAGTATGAGAAGAGATTTTTAGAACTTGTAAGAAGTGTTCAGTTTATTGCTAATAGTGATGAGCAAAAGTGCAAGAGGTTTGTTACAGGCTTGAGTCCTAAAATAACAATTCACATATCATTGTCTTCACAGACACACTATAGGGAATTAGTTGAAGCTGCAATAAAAGTGGAGAGAAATGCAATAACAATCACTCAGAGTTCAAGATCAGAACAAAAACACAATGCACCAGTTAGTTCATCTCAGGGTTCGGTCAAGAAAAATAAGTCAAGATGGAGTGGTGGCAAGAGGTTTAGTAGAGGCAGATCATCCAACCAAGGATCTTTGGGGTCACCCACTAGGCCCAGAGAGTCCAGTGATAGTAGGACCCTAGTGCTAGAGCGTGTTACTTATGGAAAAAGACATTTAGGTGAATGTCAGATGAATATGACGGGTTGCTACCATTGTGGTCAGGAGGGTCATTTCATCAGAGATTGTCAGCAGTCACTGCAGAGAAGTCAGTGGCTAGATCTTCAGTACCTTTACAAGTTAGAGGGGGTTACAGACAGGGCAGCTAAGCTTCTCATACCAGAGGGTCATGTTTTACTAGATCTGGCAAAGGTTTCGGGGGTAAGGGAGCAACCCCTCCAGGATAGGCAGGTAGACCTTGTACACAAGCCTGAGTTTTTGTAGTCACTCAGCAGGAGGCCGATGCCACACCAAAAGTAGTCACCAGTATGATTATTGTCTTTGGATTTTTCATACTTTGAAATTTTTTGCATGTCAAAACACAGTCGTTATGCTGTAGAAATTTTTATTAAACTGGAAAACAATACTCCGCTATTTACATTTCTTATTATGAATTAAAGCTTTTCCTTAACAAAGGCAATAGGCTTAGCTTCATGGGAACTTTCCAGCTGACTCGAATATTGACTGGAGAGTCACCGTGGAGTGCTGGGCAGGTCACCTAGTCATTACAAGATAGGGGCCTGTCAAGATCAATAAAGTTTGTGGTATATCCAAAAGAATCATGAGTTGATAACTGTCTTCCATAAACGAAAACCAAAATGGCAAATTGGTTAAAGAGCATAAGTAAAAAGACATAACATAATAATGCTTACATGAATTATATCTTAATAAAACTTCTTATTTGTATAAGATTGGTTAACTCAAATTATTCAGATGTTTAAATGTCAAAAATATTGTCAGTCTTCTAAAATTGGTGCAATAAACTTGCTGTTAGTAATAATACACTACTAAAAAAGAGATCACCATTCTTAAACATAATTATTTTAGCATTTATATGAATCTGAGATTGAAGAAGGGGAAGGAGAAGGAAATAAAGATGTCAATGAATATTTCTAGTGAGAAGATCAAGAAAAGCTACAATTAA
The DNA here is from genome assembly GCA_027564395.1 of Erythroxylum ulei. Taxonomy (NCBI): domain Eukaryota; kingdom Viridiplantae; phylum Streptophyta; class Magnoliopsida; order Malpighiales; family Erythroxylaceae; genus Erythroxylum; species Erythroxylum ulei. Next base: position 25,620,362 of record JANITX010000004.1, read on the forward strand.
TTCTTATTCGTTATTTTTATAATCCCATGGATTATGACCTTTTAATAAGAAGTACAAAGATTGATTGATATGATTATGTGTTTCTTTTTGAATAGTTAGGAAAGCGTGGAAATTCTTTTGAAAAGTATAGTTTACTAGCATATTGTATCAAAATGAATCCCTAAAGGTAGTGAATTGGTTATTCAATTAAGTAACCCTAAAAACACTTTTATCTGTGAGCTCATCTTACTAAATTAGTTGAAAGCATGATAATGCTATATTCTTTAGTTGATAAACTCAATAGAAGGAAGTAGAAGATTTTCAAAACCTATTGTTATAATATCATATTTTCATCAAGAAGAAGAAAAAATTGATTGATGGCTAAATGAAGAAGAAGCAAAGGAAAAGAGAAGAGACTTATTGGTAATGTGATCCGTTACTATAAATTGGGCTTTATTTTGAAAGAAAACAAGTTCTATTATAAGGGGGGGAAAAGAAAAAGATTTCATCTCAGTTAATAACTGATGGAATTATGATAAAGTTAAGGGCAATAGTAATTTAAGATTGAATACAACAAATTTTTAAAATATTTGAGGTTTTTTAAAACTCTTAAATTTAGAGTCTTATTGTATATATATGTGAAGTTTGAGATTAAAAGGGGCTTTTTTAATTAGATATATTAACGATTAATCTTCATGTTTAAGAAGCATAATTTTTCCTAAATTGAACATAAAATGACAAGTCATCATTTTAACAAACTTGCTACACTTACCCTAGTCTCCTCTATTAGCCTTATTGCTTATACACGTTAACCTTAAAGCCTCCCACGATTGTGAAAGTTTGAAATGTTCAAGATCTTTTTCCCACAAGATTAAGACAAGGTCATAAGTGAAAGAAGCTTGAACATTAATTGAAAAAAGAAGAATATAATAATTCTTGTAATTAGAGATGATAACAAGTCTAACCTATAGCCTGTCTAACCTAATCTAACTCCTAAGAGTATGACTTGAGTTCAATTGGAAGTTCACATTTGACAGGCTCAATCTCAAGTCCAAACTCAGGTTAATTAGGCCTATCCCATTAATTAGACTTAATTCATTGACTTTGATTAAACTAAACTTAGTTTCAAAATGACTATTATTCTTACATATAATGGAAAAACCTAGACTTTAACATATAACTAAAAAAATAACTCAAAACAAAATAAAGCCTAAACCAAATTCCATAAAAGAAACACAAAGTTTATGCCTATTCTCCAAAAACCAATTCAATCCAGCAGCAAATTGATATTAGAGTAGTCAAATTTTAGATAACACAACAATTATAGGCTAGCACAGAATTCATATTTAGCTTAATTCTATGTGCCAGAATTATTTGTCTAAACCATTAAAAACTTGAATGGTCTCATTAATATTTTGGAAGATTATTTTACTTTTCTCTCTCCATAAAACAAGGTCATCCTTCAATGTTGCTTAAGATTCTTGATAGTAGCTGCCTAAAAGAAAGAATATACATCCCGACTTGATGATTGTTGTGATTTTTTTATTTAAAATTTTTAAATTATTGAAACAAATTAATACAACTCCTAATTATCCTTATCACCAAATCCTTCTTCGAGTTAATTTCTTTTTTTAATTAAGTGAGATTTATTAGGTCATATTCCAAACACTTAGGGGTTGTTTGGTTCCACTTTTGTTTTTCTATCATAGTTTTTAGTTTTTGTTTTCTGTTTTTGGTTTCTATTTTTAATTTAAAAACCTGTTTGATTGAGATTTTTAATATAAAAACTGAAAAACAAAAACATGCTTAATTTTATCATCATGTTTTTTATTTTTTAATTATACTCTTATGTTAATTATTTTTAAAATAATATATTATTTTTCAAAATAAATTATTTCTCATTATGATTATAAATAAAATATATGTATATTTATATAATTAAAGAAATTTACAGATTAATTGTATATAATAAAATTCTATAAATTAGAAAATTACATTAAGACTTCTAATATCATAAGACAATCATCCCAAATATGGTTTCCCTAAAGATCTCCAATGCATTCATTTAATGAAACTGATGATTAAGTCCATTTTTAGTATTAGATGACTCCAGCTCAAAGTTTCATCAATAATTCCCTTTAGATGAATCAAATCCCTCCTCCAACCTATCCAAACTAAAAGAAGCTACCCTAGAAACTTCCATTAATCAATATATGTATAAACATAAACAATATACAAGTTTCTAACCATTTCCATCAAAAATCTCACAAACCCCACTTAACAATTTACATCTATATAACCAAAAACCCCAAAAGCATATTGTTTCAATGGGAAATAAATGAAGCAAGAAAACAACATAAATCAGATCTAACAACTAGAAAATGGTAGACATTTGAAAATCTAAAACCTAGGTTTCATAAAATGGGCAAGAAAGCATCAACCTTTAGAGAGGAACTTCAAGAGAAAATGAGTAGAAGGAATGGTGTTGAAAATTCAAAAAGACTTCACCATTTTCAACTAGAACTCATTGCGAAACGAAAAAAATATGGAAGGAACAATGTGTAATGGAAAAGGAGGACTAGTGGGTGGATCATATCTGGGATTGGTTTGCAACCAATAAAAGCTTAATAAAATTACCAACTTAACGTGACTACCCAAACCTTCTAGCTCTAAGAGACGATGGAAAAACTTTGCCAAGCACCAAATCTTCGTTGCATTGTTGACCTTTTCTTAAAGAGGAAGAAGTAAGCACAAAGCGGTGAAGCCAAAGCAAGGCTGAAAAAGAACACAAAAGATAGTGAAAAGAGGGAAGTGTTGTTTTTATATATATAAAAAAAAAAGAAACCTATTTTAAAAACATACAAAAACATCTTTTCTACGTTTCTTTAAAGTTATTGCGGTTTTTTATTTTAAAAAACAATAAATGATAACAATACTCAACAAAACACATTTTAGTGACTTCTTTATTTTTTTACGAAAACCACAACAAAAAACAAGGAAAATTAGAGATAAACAGGTCCTTAAAAACTCTCTTTTCATGTTAAGGTCGAAATGCAATTCATGATTATATCAATTAATCTAGTAAAAAATATTCAAGTTAAGGACAAAAAATATTTTCCAGAAAAATAAAATCGAGTTATTACTTATTACTTATTACCATAAATTCCACTGGAGTAACAATGGTCTATTTGTTTCTTTTTTTTATTTTCAAATTCAGTAAAAAGTTTGTTTGTTTGAATTTTTAGTTTTTGTTTTTTAGTTTTGGTTGTCAGTTTTGTGAGGGTTAAAGTGGGTTAAAATAAAATTTTAAAACCAACAAGAACCTAAAAGATCTTGTCTTATAACCAATTCATAAACCAATATAGTATAAATCAAAGATATAAACCATTTTAACTTGAACTTAGTCTGCAAACTAAATAGAAGGTCTCATAGCTATGTCTTCTTGTTTACGACAATGTCTCCTTGCTCATGACTATATCTCCTTTGCACCAAATGAGATGCACTCCAAGGTTTCCACCAAAGATTGATTAGAAAGCCCAATGGTTCCCAAAGCTAGATGATACTTCAATGGCTTATCTTTGATCCTAGAAAATCCCCAAAATAAACAAAAGGATGGGTGTTTTATTACTCATTAGCTAAATGGAAAAGGCAATTTCGGCTTGGGAGAAGAATAAAGAATCGACTGCTAGGAAGAAAACAAAGAAGAAGATAGTTGCTGGAAAACCAAAGAGGAGGAGGAAAAAGAAGGGAGTGCCAAAAAATCACTTCTTACTTTTTGACAAAACTAGAGTTAAAAGGGTTTCTTGAAAAAATCTCAATTGCCCTTATTTAAATGAAGCAAAGGAACAAAGCATAAGGTTAAAATTCATAAGGGTTTAAACATATTCTTATGTTCTTTGCATAGACAGCCCATGTCCTAATATGTTTGGCATTGTAAATTTCATTTAATTGTCACTTTGCCACTTTACCATTTAATCTCATGCTTCAAAATAATTAAACATTTGACCCAATTGCCATATAACTATACCATATAATTATATGTATTATTTTGTTGAGCATTAAATTTATAAGACATGTCATACATATCAAATAAATTTATCTAGGATTAAATTTGTTATCTAATAACATTTATTCTAATACCATATGACGACTAAAATAATTATAATATTTATAATTGATTTTATTTTCGTATTCATATCTCCATATGATATACTAGAATAATGTTCTTTTTCTAACCAAATCTTTTCTAGTGTGATCCATTGGGATCTATGTCATGTTGATAATAGAATTAAAACCACTTCTAATTCTATACATCATAAGCGGTATTCAGCAAAATACATTATAATTACTCAAATGACATAGATGATAAGTATCATACACAAATCATGATCCTGAAGCAATAATTACCCATGTCAATTCTCTTGTCTCATAATATCCTGAATACATACAAGATTGAAATATGTTATTTTTGTCAATTTATTCTTTCCTGATTTCCAAAATAAATCGTAAATACGATTAACTCCTTAATCATATTACATACATACAAATATTATTTTATCAAGGGCCCATAGACATTATTGCTCATATCATATACTAGGAACAACAGTATTCTTGATAAACATTTATCCTCCACACTAGTCACGCATATTGTGACATCATCTGTATAGCCACCTGTTTCGGTTAGCATTGGACAATGCCAACAAATACACATTTCTCATGTAAGAAAATGAATATCTTATACCATAGAATTCAAGACACGTAGGAAACATTAATGACATAAATACAATCCTAAAAATGTTTCATTTAAGGTCCGTCGAATACCATAATCTCCACTATGTATCTATGTGATTAAACCGATAACTCCTTATCGAATGATTTGTAGAACATCACCATCATTTAATCTACACACTAATCTTTTAGTGGTCAACTAATATTCCATGTTAATTACCAAGATTAGCTACATTTCAAAGGAATCATTATTTTCCATTATAGAGTTCTACAATCCAAGTTCTCAACTCGAATAATCCATAAATAATGAAAACTCATGGAACAAAATGATATAAACCATCCAATTCATGAACATAACTGTAGGAATACAACCATCTAATGATTGGCTTCTAGATCATAACACTAATATAAACATTGTAATAATATAGAGTCAATCTGAATTTCTGTATATGTCTTATTTAGAAGATGGGTGAAATTGAATAAAGTTCTCATTAAATGAATATGAAAAATGTCATTAAATGACTATGAAAAGTAGGTGATTTTATTATATATTGGTTGTTTTTGCATTAGATAGTCAGGTTCAAAAATTGAAAATAAAAGGAAAAAGGTTGAGTGTAATTGAGACTTGGTTTGCAGATTTCAAATTACACTTTGCAGTGGAAATAATTGCAGAAAAGGCTCACGAACTCACGAAATACTTGTACATCGCTTAAACTCTCTCGTCAATTTCTTGCAAATAACCAATGTCACTATCTAAATTAATGAGACGAAAAGAGGAAAATTAAAATCTCATATGGTAAAAGCCATGTTTGCCAACCTTCATAACTAGAAATTGATAGTGAAATTGTGTTTCCTGAATTGGACCATTAAACTAAACTACCCTAATTGCCAAAAGGCGTAGCCATAACCAACAATTGATGTAAAGTTATTCCTACAAAGATTAATACATGCTTACTACTTCTACTACTATTTTATTACAGGGCTACTATTCACATGGTTTCATACCTTTCTTCTCTTTCTTTTGACGTTTGTTATATGAATTAAGTTTCTTGCACTGTGTAAAAGTGTGTGCAGAAGTACTTCACAACTAATATTAAACAACATTTTGTGACTACTGCCCTAGTGACCTAACTATGATCTGATGAAATTAGCTCCAATTAATCGTCCAAGTGCAATTTGCTTCCCTTTGAATCCACCCTTTTCCAATCAAATTAATCCAAGCTCAATTGTAATTTCTAAATTTAAAAAAAAAATTGGAAATCACATGTAACCCTAATGAAGAATATTATCCCTTATTAGTTGCTGTACAAGCATATTATACACCTCGAAAGGGATTATTCTGGGAAGCAAAATGAGGAAAAAGTGAAAGTAAAATGTAAACTTTGAGATTGATTTTGGAGAAATTAAAAAATTGATTGAAAGAGTAAAAATTGGAGTACAGCGTTAGGAAAGAAGCATTACTCTCCTATAACAAATAACACATAAAACATTGTAAATTGCAAGTAATAAAATGAGAAAACATTACATAATTTAGATAAACATAAACTAGAGCGACAACGTAGCAATAGAAAACGCATATGCTTAAACAAAAAAATCCACAAGAAATGACATCATAACGTGAACTAACGGTGAGTGATGTATAAGAGAAAGAAATTGGGTTAATGTGGATATTGATGATCTTATCAAATATTGATGATCTTATCACCTTTGATCTTATCAGATATTGATGATCTTATCTTATCAATTAATATCCATGTATGTCACTTTGTTGTAACTTTGGACTTGGCTAACGTAGGAGATATTGTAGGAGATAATGATAGATATTGTAGTGAGATAACGATGGTGTAATATGTATGTGTGTGTGTATATATATATATATATGTAGCTATTATCTTATGAATGACACAGAATTTTTTCTCCCTCAAGATTATTATGGTATCAAAGTCTTCACACATTATTAGGAACAAGTGATGAGGCTATAGGAAATGGCAGGACTCCAAGAACAACACTTTGAAGTGTTGAAGAACACACCATCTTCATATAACCTGAATTCAAATGATACCCTAAGAAACATGATCACCTATGTGCAATTGCGGGGTGAAAATTATGAGGAATGGGCTAGAGTTTTTTGCACCTCTTTACGTGCATGACGAAAATGGGTCTTTGTGGATGGCACCTTACAAAGATTGAATGAAGGAGTCGCTGAGTTAGAGGAATGGTGGAATGTGCAATCGATGTTGGTTTCCTAGATCTTGAATACCATTGAACCAACTTTACGATCTACTATCTCTTATATGGAGAATGCAAACAAGTTATGGGAAAACATTAAGGAGCGATTTTCAGTTGTGAAAAGACCCTGAATTCAATAATTAAAATCAAAACTTGTAGAATGCAAGCAAGGGGGTTGACTATGGTACACTATTATGGAAAACTCAAAGCTTTATGGGATGAGTTAACAAACTATCAAAAAATACCGATTTGCATATGTAAGGGGTGCAAGTGTGACATTATAGCTCAACTAGAGAAGCGCATAGAGGAAGACAAAGTGCACCAATTTTTGATGGGTCTTGATGATTCATTATATGGAACGGTACGCTCAAATCTGCTTGCTACTGATCCACTGCCTTCTTTGAATCGAGTGTATGCCACTTTGACACAAGATGAACAAATGAAGATGATTACTAGAAACAAAGAAGAATAAAAGGAAATTGTGGGTCTCGCAGTCCAAGCTGGTGGAAGACCTAAAGGGCACAATGATATGCAAGACAAAATAGTAGTATGTTCCAACTACAATCGACCAGGGCATGATTCCAGGACATGATTTCAGTTAGTCGGGTACCCAGAATGATGGGGAGATAGGCCACGAAATGAGGTAAAAACAAACTCTAGGGGAAGAGGACAATAATAAGGACGAGGAAACAATTATAGACGTGGAAGAGGAATGCATGCACGTGCCAATGCTACCCATACATCCACTAAAAGAGACACTACACTAGTGACGGATGCAGATAGATCAGGACTGCCAAATTTGAGCAATGATCATTGGTAAACATTGGTGTAACTTCTCAATAGTCACAAAGGAAACACCAATGAAAGAATGACAGGTAAAGAAACAACATGGATAATTGACACAAGGGCTTCCAATCACATGACTGGAAACTTGAACATTCTGCATGACTTGAAAAACGTCCAAGGATGCCTTGTGGAGTAAACAAATGGACAATACGCCACAGCTACAAAAAAAGACACAATGACTGTCCAAAGAGGCCTACAACTCAACAACGTGTTATATATGCCTAAATTGAATTGCAGCTTGATCTCTGCATCCTAGTTGACGGATTAGATAAATTGTTTCATTCAATTCAGTAACTCTTTATGTGTTATGCAGGACCACACTTCAGAGATGTTGATTGGTGTGGGTGAACGACGTGATGGGTTTTATCATTTTAAGGGGATCTGCTGTGAGAAAGATTTCAAAGTTGATGGAACATCGTTGCTCAAACTATGACACAAACGCTTGGAGCATCCCTCTTTAAAGATCACACAACTGGTTTCCCATATTGATAACAGTAGTGAGTTTGAAAATAAAGCATGTGATGTATGTCTAAGGGCAAAGCAAACTAGGAGCAGCTTTCCTTTGGGCAATTATAAAGCTACTAGCATGTTTGAATTAGTTCATTGTGATTTGTGGGGACCTTACTGTACTCTATCTTCTTGTGGTGCTTATTAATTTTTTAACAATAGTAGATGATTTTTGTCGCGCTCTCTTGATCTATCTGTTGCTTGATAAAAAGGAAGTTTCACGTGTTTTGTTGAATTTCATTGCCTTGGTAGTACAACAATATGAGAAACAAGTTAAGACGATTCGAAGTGACAATGGAACTGAATTTATTTTCTTAACCAACCAATTGTTTGAACTTGGCATTATATTTCAAACATCTTGCACAAGAACACCTCAACAGATTGAACGAAAACATCGATATATACTTAACGTCGCCCACGCTATAAGGTTCTAAGGTAACCTTCCTCTTTTCCTTTTGGGGTGAATGCATTCTAACTGCTGGATAACTGATCAACAGAAAACCTACACTTGTATTGAATGGAAAGTCTCCTTATGAAATGCTTCATGAAGCACCTCCTTCATATGAGCACCTTAGAGTATTCGATTGTTTGTGTTATGCACGTAATCAAGGCAAAAAGATCGATAAGTTTGCTATTCGCAGTTGAAAGTGTATCTTTGTAGGGTATACTCTTAGGAAGAAGGGATGGAAGTTGTTTGATCTAGAAACTCACACCTACTTTATGTCCAGATATGTTCATTTTTGTGAAATTAAGTTTCTTTTTGCTTATATTACCATGTCATCTAATAGTGTAACTTCCCCAATACTGCCATAAGTTGAAACTTCTATCAATATTGACAATGTTCTCGATGAGCATCCTGACATTTTTGAACCTTTAGGTGATGCCATGATAAGTGACGTAAGGGGGGCACTTACGTGCCAGATATACCAACAACTACCAATCCGCTTGCTACTACCATGCCAGCCTTAGAGGCATGTGACATTGATGTCATAAACTTTGCCAGTCCACAACGGCTTGGACGAGGCTAACGCATCAAACTCCCTTCTGTTAAGCTCTACGACTATGTGATGGACACTGTCTAAGTTATTAGCCCATCTACTAGTTCATCCTCTCCGCGACATCCTTCAAGTACGGCTTATACTATAACACATTATGTGAGTTATGATAATTTCTTTTTCAAGCATCATAGGTTCCTTGCTGTTGTGACTATTGAACAAGAGCCTTCCACATTTTTGGAAGCAGTAAAAGATTCTAAATGGCAGTCTGCTATGAAAAATGAGATTCATGCTCTTGAAGAAAACCATACATGGGTTGTGTGCCGTTTGCCACCGAATAAAAAGGCCTTGTGATGTAAGTGGGTCTACAAGATCAAATATCACTCTGATAGCAACATAAAACGGTTTAAAGCTCGCCTTGTCATCCTTGGAAATCATCAATTGGAAGGTATTGATTACACAGAGACGTTTGCTCCCGTTGTAAAGATGGTTACAGTTCGCATTGTTCTTATCGTTGCTACCACTAAAGGTTGAGAACTTCACCAAATGGATGTCCATAATGCCTTTCTTCATGGCAACCTACACGAAGAGGTTTTCATGAAATTACCTCATGGTTTTCACAGTTCCCATCTAGGTATGGTGTGTAAACTTTGCAAGTCCTTATATGGCTTGAAGCAAGCTCGGCGTTGCTAGGTCATCAAGCTTTTGTCTGCCCTTAAGGTTTATAGGTTCCAGCAGTCCTACTCAGATTATTCATTATTCACATTAATTGCTAATGGGATACAACTCGTGGTTCTAGTCTATGTTGATTATCTCATTATGTGTGGGAATAACTCAGTTACTGTTCAGAAGTTCAAAAACTATTTAAGTCAGTGTTTTCATATGAAAGACTTGGGCAAACTGAAGTATTTATTGGGTGTGGAGGTGGCCAGATCACCTACTGGCATCTTTCTCTATCAAAAGAAGTATACTTTGGATATTATCAGTGAAACCGGTCTTCTTGGGGCTAAACCTGTGGCCACCCCACTAGAACATAATCATTAAGTTAGCCTTGCCAAAGGGCAATACCTTGCCCATCCTGATCGATATAGATGACTTATGGGTCGCCTCATTTATCGTTGTTTTACACACCTTGAACTATCCTATTGTTTTCACATTCTCTCTTAATTCATGTAGCATCCACGAGCTGAGCATTGGGCAGCTACTTTTGCGGGTAGTTTGTTACCTTAAAGGTAACCCCAGACAAGGGATTCTTCTTAATAGCACTTGTGATACATAACTGCATGGATGGTGCGATGTTGACTAGGCCACCTGTCCCTTTACTCGTCGGTCTGTTACTGGGTGGATTATTCTCTTAGGTCACTTTCCGATTTCATGGAAGACTAATAAGTAGCATACAATGTCTCACTTGTTTGGTGAAGATGAGTATCATTCCATGACCACGACCACTTGTGAACTTAAATGGGTAAAAGCTATCCTTTACATTCTCGACATCTCACACTCTAAACCCATATGTCTCTATTGCGATAGCCAAGCTACCTTACACATTGCCAAAAACCCGATCTTCTATGAACGCACAAAGCATATTGAGATGGACTGTCATTTTATTTGCAATGAAATTCTTCATGGGCACCTCTAACCTTCCTACGTTCCCTCTCTTACACAGCTTGTCGACATCTTTACCAAGTCTTTAGGTTATGCACAATTTCGCTCCTTGCTAGGCAAGTTGGGCATTTGGAATCTCCACGCACCAATTTGAGGGGGGTAATGCGAACATTAATGATCTTATCACCTTCAATCTTATCAGATATTAATGATCTTATCTTATCAACTAATATTCATGTATGTCACTTTGCTGTATTTTTGACTTAGCTAACGCAGGATATATTATAGGAGAAAACGATGGTGTAATTTGTATATATGTGTAGCTTTTATCTCATAGATGACACAAAAAATTTTCTCCCTCAAGATTATTATGGGTCCTTACGAAAGGAGACTCCAGAAGCTTTCGAATTAAGGCAACATAGATTTCTGCATCTTCAAGTTGGAAGACCAAGTTAAGGATGTGTAATGTAAAATTCGAGTTTATTGAGACATTTCCATCCTTTCGTAGAAAACCTTCAGACATGTGAAAAATTCGTTTACTCATTTTTTTATTAACTTAAATATTTTGATTTTAGAGTCCTTTTTCTAATACAACAATCAACAATGAGTATTTATATATATATGATAACCAACAATTGAGTAATATAAAATGACTACATCATAGAAGAAAGCATTGAGGTGAAAAAAAAAGTGTTGATTAAATCAACACTTAGGAATCTTTTCTTTATCAGAATCCCTAGTTTGAAATCAATTTTAAGTACTTATTGTTTTGTAATTAACAAAAGTATAAAATCTTATAGCTAAATTAATTTTATAATCTAACAAAATTATGAAAACAACATCTTAGTTCGTCATTATTTTGGATCAAGGGTAAAATTGTCCTTTAGGTTATGTTGGGTTAAACGTAAGGTTTTTAATAGAATGGAATGGAATGAAATGTAAATGGATGTAATATTAGAAAATTATTATTTGAGAGAGATGAAAGGATTCATAATGTAATATAGTGAAATGTTGTTTGGAAAAAAGGTTTATAATGTAATATAGTGAAAAGTTGTTTATCATTTTACATTTCATCCTAAACCTCCTAAATCGAAGGTTTTTCATTTTTATTGTTTAGGATGGAATGAGATGTAATATGAAACCCTTCTTTTCCATTCTATTACATTTCATTAATAAATTTTTAACCAAACATAGCCTTAAGATGAGGAGGAAGGTGCTATATCTATTTTATATTAGTGTACATTTTAAAGACTAATTGTTGAACATTTTATAAATTTAATGTAATATTCAAGTTTGTTACAAATTTAATTTATAATTAAAATATTATTAATTTAAAAAACTCATCATCATCAACATCCAGTTGAAATCTTATTTGATCGCGAGATCTGAGGATATTAATTTTAAAAAACAATTACATAAAATATAATATTAAGAC
>JANITX010000004.1:25645728-25659007 GCA_027564395.1 Erythroxylum ulei
TATATAAATTTCAAAGAAAATTTGATTTAATAATTAATATATTTAAAATAAATATTAATTTATAAATAAAATTTTAATTTTAAAATTATTTATTTTAATAAAATAAAATAATTTTACTAATAATTCTTTAATAAATATTATATAAGAGACTAGAAATACAAGTGACATTACCGATTAAACAGATTTTTTATTTTAAAAGAAAAATAAAAACTGGAAAGAAAGGGGAAAAACACGTTTAGCTTTATTAATATCTCAAATTATCGCAACGCACGTTAGGTTAAGTCCAAACACAGCACACGACAGCCGGTCAAAGCCTTTCAAAACACAGAAAACGTTAAGGTAACGCGTCTGTGACCCTGTCCTCACTTCTACAGACTTTCGTTAAAAAAAATAAAGAAGAGCTGCGTCCTTGTCTTGTCCGTGTAATGGCCACTGCTCTGAAATTAACTTGTAGCTTCCTCGTCTCAACCAAATCAGAGACTCACTTTGTAGTTCCAGTCCCGTCTGGCAAACCCACCTGCGTTTCAATCAGGAGATTCGCGCCAATGGCTGCTTTCACTGCTGCCCCAAGTTTGAGTCTTTCCCAGACCTTCTCCCAGCTCAAGAAACAAGGCAAAGTATGTCCCTTTCTGTATTACCTCTAGTAATCGTCATTTATTTCATTTTTGTTGCTTTGGAGATTAGTTCACTTTGTTCTTGGTCAATTGATTTGATACTTTGGATCTGTACAGATTGTTTCAAGTTGGCAGCTTCACTGTTGTAGTTTTTTTTTTATATACGAGTTGCATATGTAGACTTTTAGATAGGATTGAACTGGTTTCTGCAGTATTTATTGGAAAAAGTAGGAAATTCGCTCCAATAGGGCTTTGAAAAATCTTGAAAATGCTACCATTTGATTCTTCATATCTTTTGGTTCAATCTTCCGCGTATTGGAGACTGCAGGTGCCTAGAAGAATCGTTAGTGTGTCCATATGATTTTTAATTTTGTTTCAATATCAGTGCTTTAGTCATTCAGTAAACACCACTTGGAACAGAAGAAATGTTCAATCAAGTGCCATGGTTGTACGGCAAAACATGGGCAATTGCATGACCCTCTCTGTTTAAAGCATATCTTGATCCTAGTGTTGTGTGCTTTCCTGCTAATTTCAGAAGGTGATGCAATTTCGTCAAAACCTTGCTTTCTAGAACTGAATTCATCTACTTGATTTTGCAATGTTTCTATAACCTCATCATTATGTTATCTGCCAGAACTTGCAATTTAGCTGTCCATCTTCAATTTTCTATTCATAGGATGGCAAGAGCAGGTCAGGGTTGTTAACCATTCATTAGTCCGAACATGTGAATCTAATTTGATTACTGATTAACTAGTATTAAGAGGATAGTGATAAAGGTCAGCATTTCGAAATGATTCTTGTTCTATTTCAGGTTTGGCTGAGTCAAAGCAGATGAGGGTGAGAGATAGGGTCTCACAAACTAACTATTTTGAGAAGTGATGAAGGAGAACACTTCTACAATCTAATATTGTTGCTTAGTAACTGATCTTGCATTTCCAGGTGGCATTTATTCCTTACATAACAGCTGGTGATCCTGACCTGTCAACCACAGCAGAAGCCCTAAAAGTGCTGAACTCCTGTGGCTCAGACATCATTGAGCTCGGTGTTCCTTACTCCGATCCTTTGGCAGATGGTCCAGTTATTCAGGTTTGACAACAATTTGATTGCTTGTTGAATTTATTTTCTTGTTTGATTTTCTTACTAGTGTATGTTGTCCTTTAGGCGGCAGCTACTCGATCCTTGGCAAGGGGGACTAATTTTGATGCAATTAAATCTATGTTGAAGGAGGTAATAATTTGACCAAATATTATCTTCTCACATTTTTCTGCAATGACTACTGAATATGTTTTATGGATTGGTTTCAATTGTTCAATTTGGATAGTTGTAGACGAAATAACAAATTTCAACTCTAAAGTTATAACCCTTTTGTTCATGATATGATACAACTTCAAATGCATCATAATGGTTGAAGAGTTTTCTCATCTGCCATTTGTTGAAAGCTTGTAGTGTCGTTGTCATTGTACCTTGGGTTAAAGTCTGGCAAATACTTTTCTGAGGGCATGATTAGTATTCTTCTTTGAGCAAAAGAGGGTTGTTACCTTTCTGTATGAAATGCTCCTTATTTAGAGTGACTGCTTATTTATCTTAAAAAATTGTTGTTTTTGATGCTGTCAATTGTATGTTAATACTAAATCCTGTTTGTTCTTTCAGTTACTCCTTCAATGTTTTAGTCTAGCCTTTTAACTGCTTGCTTTTTCTAATTTCATGTCTTCTCCCTATTTTGTGACTCTTTTATGCATGACTGCTTGTGAAAGAATAAACAGAAAGTCATCAGTATTACAAACCTTGTCTAAAACTTTGTTTCCTATTTATGTCTCAATTCCATCTTCTTTAAATAGTTCACTGTTGACTGGCAGGTGATTCCTCAACTATCCTGTCCAATAGCTTTGTTTACATATTACAACCCAATTCTAAAACGTGGAATTGAGAATTTCATGGATACTATAAGAGACTCTGGAGTACATGGTATTGAGAATTCTTCCTTTTTACTTTTTACTTAATTTTGGCAGTTTAGTGTCTATATAGTATTGCATAATATAGTGTTTATGTCTGTGCTACGTATCGCCCAACTGGATGAGGATTGACTATGTCATGTTTTTGCATTATGGCTAATGGTTACTAGCTATTTTCTCCATTCTCGTTCTTTCTATCTGAACCCTGAATGTTTTGCTCTCTTTGTTATAAACATGATTCCAATTGTACTTGTAGGACTTGTGGTCCCTGATGTCCCTTTGGAGGAGACTGAACTTCTGAGGAAATCAGCTTTGAAGAATGACATTGAACTGGTCTGTATTTCAAGATGTACTATCCTTTTCATGAGTCCATATTGCATAGCTTCTAATGTGGACTAAAATGAATTTGCTAGAGCCTTAATAAACCAAAAGGAACAAAGATCAATTGTTGGTTGGTAGTATTATTTTAAGCGCTATGCTGTGTAGTTAACTTAGATTATGCTTGCATATATGTGCATGAAACATGCATCATCATTTGTGGTGATTCTGATATAAAACAGCAATAAGTGCAAGTTCATGAGTGTTCTGTTTGGAATATGTAGTTGGTGCTAATTTATCTCAGTTTTCATCAACATTGTCATTTTTATGGATCTTCATGTAAGCAAGAAAAGAAACTTGTTTTCTTTTGCTACTTTTTTGGTAGGGGGAGCGGTGGAAACTGCAAAAGTTAATTTCATATGAGCATCGATGACAACTCCTTGAATCAAAAGTTTTTCTTTTAAGAAAGAAGTTTATTTTCAACAGTGTATATTGGTTATGATTTTAAAATTCTACAATTCAGTTCTTAATCTTTTGAGTAATTATTGAGGAAAGATAGGCTGACTCGTTAACTTCTTGTGGAAAATTCTCACACAATGCATATATTTGATCTTTTCTTACATGTGGGTGTATAGGTACTTCTTACAACACCTACTACACCCAAAGAACGAATGAAAGCCATTGTGGAAGCATCAGAGGGATTTGTTTATCTTGTAAGAGGCTTTTAAAGTTAATAAATTTTCATTATAGCTATTGCTAACACCAGTAACAATCAAATATCTATACAACTAAATGTATTCCATAAAATCTCGTTTATGATGTAAACATAGGTAAGCTCAACTGGAGTTACTGGGGCTCGTGCATCTGTAAGTGGACGAGTTGAAACTCTTCTGCATGAAATCAAAGAGGTATTGCTCATAACAGATTTGATAGACCTTATAGCTGTTATTACCAGTTTGAGAAAGAAGACTTATACAAGTTGGGGATTTGAATCATATAAATGCTCTTTAATGATAGGTATGTTTAATTATTTGGAAAGGCAATCAATAGTAAAATATAAGTTTATGCCTTTGGCTTGGAGGTAAAAAGAGAATTGGTTATTAGTGCTTGGGAAGCATTTTCCTTCTAACTGCCCTTCTGGAAATTAATCAAGCAATTTATGAAAGAGTAGCATTTGACAGATTTGTTCATTGTTCCCAGCTCTCTTACTAACTCTTCTTTATTTCCGAGAAGATACCAACCCAAAATGTGTTCGCCCTTAATTTTATGTGCCAAGCATACCAGATATGCCTGATCACCTCAATAATATGTGGCAATGCTAGATTTTGACTGTTTAACCCACGTTGACAGTGTTAGTTTGAATATTTTGAAGTAAATGTACTATGGCTGATATTTTAAGTTCACAGACTACGAATAAGCCTGTTGCTGTTGGGTTCGGCATATCCAAGCCTGAGCATGTGAAACAGGTTCGTCTTCTGATGCGGATAGCATGATGACTTTATTCTCTTACTCCCATATCAATACGATATGTGTAACTTAATGTTGAGTTTTGTTGCAGGTAGCAGGATGGGGTGCTGATGGTGTAATTGTTGGTAGCGCCATGGTTAAGTTATTGGGCGAAGCAAAGTCACCTGAGGAAGGGTTGAAGCAAGTGGAAACCTTCACCAGGACCTTAAAGTCAGCCCTCCCTTAAGCAGATTTGTATCTTAAAGGAGAGTTCAAATACTCGCTTGTATTTTCAACATTGTTTGACGACGAAAAGGACTTTACCTTTGTTTGATGGCTTAACAAGGCACCTTCTTCGGCCCTTCTGCTATGGAAAGATTATTCCAGGAAATTGTGATGTTGAGAACAAAGAATGAATGAATGAATGCATGAATGGCACTCGTGATTTTAAATGTCAATTCTTTTTATATATATATATCCTATTTCTATTTTTGGCCTTGTGATTTTAAATATTAGTTCTTCTTTTCCTATTTCTATTTATCTTCACGAACAATTGTTGTCATTCTTTTTGTTTTTAGAAAAATGAATAGTAGTCACATTAAAAGAGAGAGGGATACAAGAACACCTACAAGGAGACTACAAACAAAAAATTGCATCAAAGGAGAAGAAGCCTAGAGATCTAAAACAAAAACAAAGTAGTGGAAAAGTTCAATTAAAAAAGTGACTAATTGGGTAGCGCTAATCAGGTTTAATCAATGCTCTAATTTGGAGTTAGTCTTGGACTCGTAAAATTGAATTCGACGAACTAAGATAGTTTGCCTTATTTATTTGACTCTGCTTGTAATTAAGATTCGGGGTGTTCGGTGGACACTTTAGATGATTTGCCTATTTTTCTTCATATATAAGACATAAGTGTCATAACTGAGTACCAGCTTGAAGACTTTAGTGCTTCTATGATGAGTGACTTTCAAATGTTTAGTCCGAAATTCACAAATGTAGTCCAACTTCTTGCATTGCATTGAATCTCGCATAAGCTAAGTGCCTGATACCAAAAAGAAGTTTAGTTGTAGCAAGTGAATAACAAGTAGTTGAGTGTCTCAAGCTCATCACTGCAAAGAGTAGAGAATAGATACTAATGTGAAGTGTAATACCTTTTAACATGTCTAAAGTTCTAAGACTGTGTTAAATAGCGAGCTAAAATATAAAGGAAGCTTTAAGTAAATTGCTTGCTCCAAAATTTATGCCAACTTTTATCATGTGGTTTTTTATCCAAATTATTTAACTAGGTTTAGACAAGATTTGTTAATGAACCTCTTAGAAGTTAGAACTACGACATATTCATATGACCTCTTCTCCACCATCAACATTGGTTTATAATTGGGAATAGTTCATTATAGGGTTGAGATCCTTGTGTTTGTAACTCCAATGTACTTCAACTATAATAGAGTTCACTTTGCCTTTCAAGAGAAACCGGAGCTTGAGTTGCTCAACCTTTAAATATTATTTATGGGCGGGGCCCTATTTTATTATGGTTATCAAACCAAAAATAGGTTTTTTTTTCATTCCTAATAATAACAATGGTCAGCTTGACAAAGAAGCAGATGATCATCCATAAAAGATAGGTTAAAGAGTTTCATCTTCTTGCATTTGTGATGGAATTTAAAATCATCTCCTTAGTAAACCTTATATTTATTAATTTGGTCAAATACTTCTATGAAAATGGTGAAGAGGTAAGGAAAATTTGGGTCAAATTATCTTAATCCTTTAGTTCCGTTGAAGGTTAAAGAAGGCTCTTTTGTCACTAGGATGTAAAGAGGCTATCGTGAATCATTGCTATAACTAAAGAACAAATTTGTCAAGAAAACCAAAGGCACTTAAGGAATCAACCAAGAACCTCCAATTGAAAGGACCAAATACTTTGTTAAGTCAATTTTGAGTGATTTAACTTTTCAGGGCCTTTTTATTAAGATAGCATTTGATAAGTTATTGTGATAAGTGTAAGGTATCACCTGTACTTCTCCTTTATATGAAAGCTCCTTATTTTAGATTGATTATCGTATTCTTTAAGCCTATAAGATATCATCTTAAAAATGATCTTATAGGTTATATCATAAGAACAAATTAGCCTCTAATCATCCGGTGAACTTGGATTTGTAATTTTGGGTATAGGTTATATAAGTTTTGTTCATTTCCTCAAGCATTCTACCAGATGCAAAGGACTCTAGTATAGTTTTGGCGATCATCTGTTAGATGCAAAGACTTTTAAAAGAAGAAAATATTGAGGCCATCTGGCCTGGACTCTTTTTGGGGTTCATACTGAATAATGCATTTTTATTACCTGTAGCCTTAAAAGGTTTCACCAACGTTTCCTTTTTACTATAGATATAGAGAAGTTGGAATGAAATTTATGATCTCACGAACAAATTATCAATAATAGCAATTCCAATTAAGTTTTTGAAGCGGTGGGATACCAATTTCTTAAGATCCTCATGTTTTTGATTTCTCTCTCCCCTTATATTCTCTAAAGAATATATTTTATTCAAGTTCCTTTTGCACAAGATAACATTGCGGAAAACTTAGTATTCATATCACCCTCTCTTAACCATCTAACTTCGACTCTTTGTTTCATTAGAGAATGGTGATTTTCCAATAACTTAGTGTAGGTGTGTAAAGCTTTCCTTTCTCATTTCTTCAGGTTTATGTCACTAGGATAGGTATTTAGCTCTTTATGTGTAACATCCCGTTATCGATGTTAAGGCTAAAATAGTATATTGCTAGAATAGTATATTACGAGAAATTAGAAAAAAATGCATATCATGCTTAAGTTAAATATGTCATGCACATTTTTGCATGTTAATATGATTGTACATGCATTCATTGACATTTTCAGGTATAATTGAGTTATTAATGCGATTAAAATGTGAATTTTGGTTTATTTGTGGTGAAAATTTATTTGTAGAGTATTATGATTATTTCAGAATTTTTGGTAAATTTTAGGAAATTTATGAAAAATTGGGGTATTTTGGACTAAGAAATATAATCAGTAAAATGGTGACATGTGGCAGTATTGAACAGTGATAAGTGTAAGACATGCAATATACCCATGTAGTTTAGTATTAAGCAAAAACATTTTTACAGCTTGTGTGTTCTTCACTTGAGTTGTTCTTCATCCATACTGAAAACACCAGGTTGTTTCTGTTGTCAAATTGTTATTTGATTCTTACATCAAAGTAAGGATTTCAGTCTTTTGAGAGGGGGTTTGTTCTGTTTTTCACGTTGGTTTCCATCCACCGAAATCTGAATTTGCTGGAATTTAGCTAACTCAAGTAAGTTGAGTTTTAAGCTTTATGATATTTGAATGATGCTTGAATTGGTTATGATAAATGAAGTAAACTAAAAATGATACAAAAGTTCATGAAAATCGATGAATATATATACTTTGTTCTGGTGGTTATTTTTACTGTTCACGTGTGAATTTGTGGAGTGTTATAGAGATGGATTTAAATGAGTTTAATGAATTTAAATGAAGATGCCGTGACGTCGTGATATAGAGTTGATAAATTGATAAGTTGTTTTGATGAAATAAAAGAGTAGAAATGGAACAGAATGCATAAGATGAAAGTAGAAAGAGAAACAAAATGTAGAAAATAGAATTTGCATGTATGAGGATCGGATTTTTTATGTTTAAGTGTGAACCTTGAATTTTTGATTTGTTTTGTGTTATTGAGCTAAAATGAAGGTAAAAGAATTGGTGTAAGTGTCTTAAGTGTTAATTGAAGGAGATTGAAGTGAGAATCAAATTTTGGAAAATATAGTAGAGAGAGGAAGTGAATATGAAGTTTTAGATTTTTGATGTTTGAAATGTAAGTTTGAATCTAATTTGTTTAGACTTTGTATTGGATATAGAAATGCATAATAGATGATTTAGAAGTGATTAATCTAAAAAAAATGAAAAAGAATGGAAGGAGAAGATGAAGAAGTTGTTCGATGAGGAAGAGAAGAAAGCCCAATCGTGCTAAATCTGAAGAAGGTAGCTAATTGCGATCATGCTTCTGCACAATCGCGACTTTGCTAATGATGCTTCTGAACACGATTGTGCAGGTGCACGATCGCGACTTCCTTGTTTTCTGAAAACCGATTGTTTCTGAACATCTATCATTCAATTTGCTATAACTTCTTCACTCGATGTCCAAATGACTTGATTTTTGAACCAATAGACTCATACCACATTTTTCTTCATCTTCACCAAAATTATAACCATATGAAATGGATTGATTGTTGAATGTAAGATGAAAATGTTGAGGGGTACTGGAATATGATAACTGGGACGACTTAAAGGTGTCTTCCTATAGTTGGGACCTTCCTAAGATAACTCATGGGCAAAAAAAAAAACTCTAAGTTTTTAATATCAAAAGATAAGAGATTCAGATTGATCAAATTCCTTAATAACAAGTGTACCTCTTCTTTAGTAAACCTAATCGGATTGCATTTGAAGTCGGTGCCATTTGGAAGTAATTGTTTGTTACAAAAAAAAACCTTTTGACTTTGTTATGGCTTAGGGCTCCTTAATGAATCTTCAAATTATATTTCGCATGAACAAAATTAAATGCTTATTTATACAAATTTACTAAACTTATCTTTATGAAAAATATATTAAAAATGATATTTTACACCCTAACATCATCACATAATTATGACTAAAGGCCAAAGACTATACTTAAGAAAATTTGAGGGAAACCCTTTATCATTTCTATTATTATGTTTTGGATCATTTTTAATTTATAAAATAATCCTTAAATTTTTAAAAAATTGTAAAATAATCATTTAATACATTGTATAGTATAATTTATAATTTTACACCTACTTTGACTCAAAAAATTATAATAGTATAAATTTAAAATAACAACAATTTATTTTTTATTAACATTATTCGTCATATATTTCAAGTATAAATAATAATCATATTTAATATGAAATTATCATTTAATCATCATACAGATATAAAAATTAAGAACAATATGATATACAGATATTACAATAATTACATCATATTTGATGTAATTACATCAAATAAATAATAATTACATCAAATAAATTTGATTAACAAACTTGCTCTAGGACTTCAAATTAATCGAGAAACCGATGATTTGTTGAATAATGAATATGAGTTGACAACATATATAACAATCAAATTAGCAGATATTGTTATTTGATAATTAAAATTGGTGCATGGATAAGGTTTAGAATATTTACAAAAGGATTTTGAGTTATTAAAAAATTATAATGTTACATCAATAATGTTGTATATACAAACAAGTATTGATACTACATGTAAATGTAGATTAATATATAATCCTTAGGTATAATTTCAGTATAAAAATTAATTTATTTTGAAAAAATTACATAAAATGAATGAATATTGATATGCATATATTAAATTTGATACAAATGTAATAAGTAAAGTTTCAATTCTATACAAGGAAAATCTAATGTTTTAAAATTATACATAAATGACATATTGTTAAAAATTAGTTTCACGGTGAGCATTTACTTACGGGTTGTTTGATTGAGGGTAATAAGTATTCTATTACCCCTCTATTCCTACTTATTAAGTATTCTGCATTTGGTTAAAATAAAACTTTACAGAATAACCATTGCTGAGCATTATAATTCCTTGATACGGGGGAATAGCTGCAGATGGTCCCCCCTCCCCGTCTTTACCTGTTCCGCACACATCGGGAATATGTACGCACAAGCTTTCTTTCTTTTGGACAAGTTCTGTCCCTCTCCTGTTGTTCCCAGCAAACTTTCTCACTCACACAGCAGCACACTTCTCTCTCGTCTGGTCTCACTCACGCTCTTCGTCTCTGGCTCAGTGGCCCTCTCTCCCTCTTCACGCGATCGTCTCTTTTCTCCACTGTCTAGTCTGGTCTTATTCACGCTCTTCGTCTCTGGCTCAGTGATTCCGTTTCTGATTTAACCGATAATAATCTTTTTGCTTCCTAAATTGTGCTCTGTTTATTTTCTCTTTACTCACTTCTGCTCATTTGATACAGAGCCTCCTTCCATTTGATACAACCCTCAAGATCGCTTCTTATCTCGAGGTTCTTAATTTTTTTATTCCTGATCTTGTTATATAATCGTTTCTTCTCACCATTCGTGAATTTTGTTTGTTGACAATTTGCTTTCTTTTTGGTTATTAGGTACTCGACTTGTGTTCCTTGGGTAGTTGCTCTCAGTTTTGGAGGGAGTTATCATTGTCGGAATGCATATGGGAGTCGCTTACTCTAGAAGGATAGCCTTTACTTGGTTTTCTTAACGACTCTTCCTCTTTTTCTTCCTCGGATCTTATTATAAAGGTATGTTATGTTTATTTTGTTATTTCTTGTTATCGATTTTCTTTTTCTGTTGCTTGTGAGTTTTGCGTGTGAGAAATTAATAAACCCACTTGTTGTTTCCTCGAATTTTAACTGTTATGTTGAATTTTTGTGAATTTGAAGGTAGTTCCTTTGAATGATTTTATCTGTAAATGGTGAAACTGTTGAGTTTGTGGGTTTGGAAGGTTTAAATTCCCAACAGAAACGTCATTCTTTTTTCTAATCATGGCTAGTATAGAATCATTAGCAATTAATTTTAAGATTTATCTCACCCCTGCAGTAATTAACAGGTGCAATTGTATATAGCTTTGGACAATACCTGTAACTTTAATTCATTTCTCTGCAACGTTGACCGTATAAAACGATGTGAATTTGTAGATTTAACCAAGAAACTGATGAGAAGATTAGTGTTGATGGCACCTTTCATTGTGTATGTGGCTGATTGTTAGTGATGCCATTGATTTCCTTTCCCAACTATCTGACTAGTTGGAAAAGAGATTAGAAAGGATTGAAGTTCTGGTAGAACAACTGCATAAGCAGTGGGTTTAATGTCCTACTTGACTGCGGCAAACGACGAAGAATATCTAGAGGCTCTTGCAGCAACAGAACTACGAGGACCGCCAGCTGAAGGATTCAAAAGGAGTGACGACGTTGCACAATCATCAAAGGCAATCTTAGCAGCTGTGAAACAAAACAATAGTGTTATTTACTTATTGGTAAAAACACTAAAGAAATTAGAAGTTTTGGAAACTAAAATATCAAGAATTGAAGAAAGCTTTTTAAAGGCTTCAAAAGAAAATCCGCAATTTCAAGAGGCTCTTGAAAAATTAATTCAAGAAGTCAACAGAATAAACATTTCAGAAAAAGGAGATACAACACCTCCAGCTGTAATAAGAAAGACATATTATTTCAAAAATCCGCAAGAAATATTTGACTCTGAAAAGGCCAAATTAATAAAATCCAAGTCCAGATGAGTCGACCAAGTACAAGCCGCCCTAGTACAAGTACGAGACCTAGAGTTTCTTTTGAGGAACCTAGACCAGCGGAAGAAAGAAACATGGGATTAATTCCTGTTCGAAATCCTGAAAGAAATATTTCTGTGACTCAATCTCAAGAGGATTAGATAAGAAATTATAGGAGATATCAACAAGCTATAAGCCGATTAAGGGTAAATAGCAACAGAAATAAAAGTTTGGAAATGAATATAGACCCAAATCACCAATTGAGTCTATCCAATCAAAGAAGAGCATCGATGGTCCCAGCAGAAGTTTAAAATACCTCCAATTGGAATGAACCCAATTATAAGGTCTATCAGCACTATTCTGAAGAAAGGAGGCTGATAGTAGGAGATAAGGACTAAGAAGAAATGAAAATGATAACAAAAGAATCCTACCAGAAGTTGAGAATGGAAGGATTAGACCATATACATTTAGGTATGGTCATGATCAGAGTATTCGCTTTACATAGAAAAAGGGCAGGAGTAAAGATTCTACTCGTCATAAGAGATACCAGGTGGGGTAGCGATGAACGTGGACTCCTAGGACAAATGGAAATTGACCTCTCAAATGGCACAGAGTTAGTCTATTTTCTACCAGATCAGATGATGACAATTACCGATTTCTATAAAAATATGGAAATTGTGGTAAAAACAAAAGGATATGAATCATGGGTAGAAGGCGAAGCTAATCTCCTAATCACAAGAGGTATTACTTTACCTGAGGAAATGACAGAATGCGCTCATAGATGGCAACATAATCAGCAGATTGATAAGGTGACTCATGTAGATCTTCTTCTGGTCTTAATTTGATACATATAAGGGGATTCTGGTGTCGTTACCCTTGACTCGAGTTTTCGGTAGCAAAATGGTATCAGAGCTTCCCTTTGCCCAGCATGTCCTTGGTTCGAATCACACTTTGGGCTGTGAAATGGCCTAGCTGTGAAATGGCTAAAACAGAGTGCGAGCGAGGTATGGTGGATACATATAAGGGGATTCTGGTGTCGTTACCCTTGACTCGAGTTTTCGGTAGCAAAACTGTAGGTGGTCTGTACCCTGAATCAACTTGAGAAGTTGAGGCTGCTGATTTTATCAATATTTCTTGTAAATAAGGTAACTCCTGTAGATCTTCTTCTGGTCTTAATTTTGGATATTCCATATCCGTCATTAAGAGAGTTTCTTTTTCTGTTTCTGTTGTATCTTGAGAGATACTATAATACCATGGTGAAACTTCAGCAAAATAATGGAACCACCAATGGGGAAAAATTATTCCTATTACGCCCTAGTAAATGGATGTCATCAATATAAGCTGCAATATAGTCTTCATGTCCTTTGAAGCATTAATCCATTTTTCTTTGAAAAATTACAGGTGCATTTTTCAATCCGAATGGCATTACTAACCATTCATATAATCCATCTGGAACAATGAAAGCTGTCCAAGGAATAGATTCAGGCTCCATTGCTATTTGATGAAAACCACTTTTTAAATCAAACTTGCTATAAACCTTACTTTGACCAACCCTTTTTATGATAGTATTTATCCCTGTTGGCACAAAAGAAGCCTTTTGCCAATTGGAA
>JANITX010000004.1:25789970-25801856 GCA_027564395.1 Erythroxylum ulei
TTTTATAATTTTTGAAAATAAAAAATCAAAACAAAAAATAAAAACTAAAAACTTAAATAAACAAATTTTTTTATTAAATTTGAAAACAAAAATTAAAAATTAAAAAAAAAGGAAAAAGAAAAAAGAGCGAAGGTAGGGTTAAGTCGAAGTATTTCACGTAAGCTAGTTTTGATTGTTTTATTTATGTGAACTAATTTTGCTACGTCAAAATTTCCGTTAATGTTTTTAATCGAAATCAATTCTAAAGTATTTTTCTGTACAGGTACAAACTAGAGATTTTATTTTCCCGAAAATTTTATTTTCTGTAAATACAAACCCAATAGCTAATTTTCATTACCAAGATAGCATTAAATTTACTGTCACCAACCTTAAAAAATAATCTGATTCATCGTATCATGTTTTGACTAAAATTTGCCCAAGTTATTCCTGCCCATTGTTCCCAATCTCGAAGAAACCACCGTGCCCTTCTCTGAATCAGGCCTAGCCCAGTTTCGTAAAACACTCGCCCAAAACATCAACTCCAGCAAATGTGATCGCTGCTTGTGAAATCTTTTCCAGTGCCGATCTTTGACCACCATAGCCAACCTCTCCCACTCCTCATCTTTTTCTTTCTCAAGAATATGGCCCTCTCTTCTCCTCTCTCCAAGCAGTATACCTTGGCAATCCCACGCTACTATCTCCGTGTGAAAATCTGAACCAAAACAGTTTTTGGGTATCAAGAGAAGGGTCTATCTTTTCTCAACCCTGAGATTGGATCCATTGTTGTCACAGAATAAGCCCATACGTTTCACTTCCATAGGAGATATAGAAGAGCATGTGAAGCCATGTTTTTGCACAGAAGAAGTTGAGAACCAAAATTCACCACAAAACTAGACGACGAACTCACTTGACACTTAAAACCCACTGCTTTTGGAATTATGCTTGGGCTTTCGTACGGAGAAATCTTCCTATTGCTTGGAGCTACGGCTACGCTAATCGGTAGGTAACTTTTCATGTTTAATTTCCTCCAAATTGGAAGTGGATTTAGTTTTACGGTTTTCTAGGTTGAATTTTGATTAGGGCCCAAGGATCTTCCGATTGTGGCGAGAACAGCTGGGAGGCTAGCTGGTAGAGCCATTGGTTACGTGCAACTGGCTCGTGGTCAGTTCGAGAACGTTACGCAACAAACTCAAGCTCGTCAGGTGCATTTCTACGCCTTCTTTTTTCGTTTTTTCTCTACCGCATTATTTTGCTGGAGTACTGTGTGCCTGTCCTGTTTGTTTACGTTATAACTTCTGAGGCTTCAGTTGTACATCAAGACATTGAAACATTTTGTGTACGCAATGTTTTTTGCTGTTAAATTATTTGGTTCAGTTTTTCTACACCTGAACTTTTATCATCAGGCAGCCTACAAAGTATATCAGTTTGAGATTGAGATTGTTGGGTTTTCTTCTTGTTATTCACCCACTCAAATATACGCACTTTGTCCCTTAGGTTCACAAGGAACTTCAAGATACAATGGCTCAACTTGAAGCTATTCGACATGAAATCCGAAGCATTTCTGTCTTGAATCCTGGTCCCATGACGCGAAGGCTAGTGGATAATATCCACAATACACCCCCTTCCAATGGTATTCTTCAGTATCTTGTTCTTGCAAGTTGTTTCTAGAGGGTAGTTTCTTCCAGTTAGGACTTGCTAATCTTTGTTGCCTTTTATACAAGACAGATGACAATGCACCTGAAACTCCAGATTCAGAGACTGCTTCCCAAGTTACTGGTTCTAGAGTTTCTGCTGAGCAAGCAAATGCACAGAGTGTTTCAACGACTACCATATTCAAGGTTTCAATTGGAAACATTCTGACTTTTGTACTTCCTTTTTTTACTCATTAATGTCTTTGTAGTATGCAGCGTGTTAGTGTTAAATTTCCCTTCAGTCAAGCTTTGTTGTAATCCTAGGGTTCCAGTTCAAAAGCCTCAGATACATCTTGTATACACAGCCAAGCAACTGCATTTGCAAGGTTGTCTGAATCCTCGTCCTTGAAGAATGCGTCATCACAGATTGGTCCAAATGCAGAAATACTAATTGAAGATCCCAGTCTTGCTGATGTTTTGCCTGTGTCTGCTGAAAGTGCTGGTTTATTACCAAAGCACAAGGGTAATGCTCTTTTCTCCCTTTTCATGTAATTATGATCCTTTTTGCCTCCACTGTGTTCACTTTATAGCACACTTAATTGGGATATCACTATTATTACTCTAGTATACCTATTATAACATGGATTAAAAAAGTTTCACATAGTAGTGTGGTTGATGTTACCACATCAGAATTTATAGTTCCTTATCGTACTGTAATTTTTCCTATCTGCATATATTTGGAGATATCAATGTGATGATCCTCCAGATTCGCTACATCCAGCTCTAGAAAGCTAACTACTACTAAAAAATAATAATTGGTTAATCCTTGTCTGATTTTACACTCCCTTCAAGCTTAAACTCAGGTAGCCAATGTTCTCTTCCTCAAGTAGTGACAATAAACACCGATGTAACCTATAGATTTATTACTGAAGTAAGAAGTTGCAGATGTTAGGTAGTTTTACCACAATTTTTTTGGTGCAGTACTTGCAACCCATAAATTTTCTTTTTATATTAATTCGATATCAACATGGTCGATTTTGAGTTACTTATTGTTAGATTTTTCATGAAAATTTCTTTGTTCATGCAAAATTCATTTGTTCTTTTCTCATTATAATTCCTGCAGAAGTAATGTAGATTTCACTTCTTGATTTACCATACACCTTCGAGGTTTTTCTGTTTTCTTATTTTGTGCTTCCTTTAAGTACTGTCAAACTGTTGGTACATCATAAATGTCTCTTTATCAAATCACTTTTTAAAAACTAGATTATTGCATGATCAGTAGCGTTTTATTATTGATTATTGATGTTCTTGACATTTATGTCAGTAATTCTTTTGTTGAACTAGTTCATGAAAGTTTCACCTTTTGAATACATAATATTTTTATGCTAAGAGAAGTCTATGGTTCATCTGTCAGATGATGTGAAAGGATCTGATATAGTGTTAGAGGCTATCCTGGAGGCTGAGGTCGCTCACAATGCGAAAGACTTTTTTGCACAAATCCCAGAATCAAATAAAATATGAATGAAGGTAATTTGTGTTCTATGTTATTCATCATTTTGTTTGTGCATAAAAGGAGCATTTGCATGTGATTCTTTGGAAGAAGATTTTGTGCAACCACAGAATTAAATAAATTGTGAATGAAAGTAATTTCTAGTTTGTGTTGTTCACCATTTTCTTTGTGCGTAAAAGGAACATTTGCATATGATATATTGGAATATGCTTTAGTACATTTTCTATGCTGAAGTGAAATTGAGAATGAAACTTGAGATGATTTCGAATTATTTTCAATAGACTTGAGAGATAATGGCTTCTTATCTGTAGGTGAGCAGTTGCTTTTAATTTCAGCATTTTATTATAAGGCAGATGGTTGCCTGTAGGACATGAGTTTCGGTGTAGAAATCTGCTTGAGAGCGAGCATGGTCCACTAGATTTGATGTTTTGTAAGTTATCGGAAATTGTATCACAGAGTTGATGATGACAGTTTGGATGGTGTGTGTTTAATTTTTTCTTTTTATTACAGGTACCCCCAGTTTAAGCCATTACCTCACAATGTGGTGTGTATTGGGAACCGACAGGCTTCCATTTAAGATGGGTGCTAATGAAATTTTCGGTATTTCCTATAACCATTAGGAAGGTTATGCGATGATACAAAGAAACTGTTGGATGAGTTCCAGTGTTCTGTCCTGTTTGCTTTGAAGAACAGGAGATGTACTTTCAGATGAACTTAGATTGGACTCCATAAGATCATAGCTGTTTGTGACGGTTGCTGAAGGAAAGCAGTGAAATTTAAACTCATTTACTCTTTCCTTTTCACTTTTATTTTATTTGATGTAAGTTTCAATTTCCAATTCCTTTTTGCTTTAAAAAGAATAAGAATTTTGTGGATCTATAAAGTAGATTCATGAGAGAATTATCTTGACTAGATATAAATTGTGTTGTAAATAGAATAAGCTGTACCTCCAAAAGGTCGAAGAGCTAATTTTACAGTAACGAGATCCCATTGCTGTTAAATTTGCTCCACGACCATTCCATTGCTGTTAAATTAGCTCCATGACTTTTTGGAAGAACAGTTTATTCCATTTACAACACAATTAACGAGATCCCATTGCTGTTAAATTTGCTCCAGGACCATTCCATTGCTGTCAAATTAGCTCCATGACTTTTTGGAAGAACAGTTTATTCCATTTACAACACAATGACAAGATAATTCTCCAGGACCTTGTGTGTGTGTAAATATATATTGAGGAGAGATTGGCCGTTACATTTGGTGGATATTTGATAGTTTAGATACTAAAAAAGCAGAACACAGACACACATGGTCCTTGGGGGAGGAAACTCCAAAAACGTTTATTTTCCTTTTATCTTTATGAGACGAGGGAAAACTGAGCTAAGGGAACGTTTGGTTTCTAAGAATGGGTAAGCAGCTAACTTCCATTTTTTAATTTTTGCATATTTGGTAGTTATTAATGGATAAGGATTGGCATATTTATTTTAAATAATCTTGATTTTTTCCCCCAACCTAAATCAGAATTTATGTGTAATTGAAACTTTTTTTTTTCTGTTTTTTCGTGTTTCTTCTCATGATTGTTTTATTTTATTTCAATAATTTTATATCACAAAATAAATTCATTATGATTTTTTAATTTTACTATTATAAAAATACACGATTATTTAAAAATTAATAATTTATTTATTAAAAACAAAATTTTTTATTAATAATATAAAATGGTTTAATTAATTGTTTACAAGATCACTCACGTAATCATCAATCGTAAGCAAAAAATTATTATTATCATTCTTAACAATGATATAACTATTAAATTCAATAATCTCATTTTTAATAATTAACAATAAAATGCGTATAATTAATAATTTTATTCCATTTTCAATTTGAACTTTTCAGGATGAAAATCCCTTTTGTTTATTCTAATTTCTTAATTATTGGTCACCAAGCGCACAGAGTTTTTTAACTGTGGCATTATATGACGTCGTATTGTAACAGTGTAAGGAATTTAACATAATATTGAAAAGAATGGAAGAAGGGCGGTCATGTAAATAAGGTGAAAAGGAGGGCTTTCAAGAAAAAAGAAGGACATTTTAAGGGAGGGTAGAGGCCGAGGCTTGTCGTTCTCGTTCTCTGCTGTGTTTTGGAAAGCAACTAAGCAAATGCCAGAAACGATAGGAGCTAACTTTGAGTAGCTAATAATAATAAAAATTCAGTTAAGAGCAGGGAGTATGGGGAGTAGATGCTCTTTTTGAATCTCAATTCACTCAACTTGTGCTTCTTCTTCAACTCCACTCCTTCATGGCCAACAACCCCTCCGACCCTCCCACCGATGATTTCCTCCAGGAAATCCTCGGCCTTCCGAGCTTTCCCTCTTCCGACGCCGCTTTGCCTTCTACGGCTCAGGCCTCTATGATGCTTCAGCTCAGCTCTGGTGACCCCTCCGCCTCCCACCTCTCCTCCCTCTCCGCCCCCGGATTTCATGGCTTTCCTTTAGGTCTGAGCTTGGAGCAGGGCAAGGATGCTTTTATAAGACCCGAGGAAGCTTCCGGAAGCGGGAAACGGTTTCGCGATGACGTTGTTGATGGAAGAGGTGCTGCTACTGTCAAAAATGTGAGTCAAATTTTTTTTTTATAGTGTATGTTTGTATGTGCATGTCTGTTACATGTTTGGTTGCTGGGAAAGCCAAGGAAATATTGAATAAAAATACTTTGGTGGAGTACTTCTTCAGTAGTCTGACTAAAACATAAGCTGGATTTATTACTAGTGGTATTCATTTGATTCTTTTCTCAATTTTATGGGTTTTCCACATAGTTTTCAGCATTCCTTCGGTATTTTTTTTTTATATACTTCATACTTTTGGAGATTGGATGTTCTTATTTTGAACTTTTGAGTCTGTGTTCATCCTTATGGTTTCTTGTTGCCTCTCCATGGTTGATCACAGACGATAGTTTTTGGAGGATTTTCAGTTTTTCCAAGCCTTATTATAGTTGAAGAATAGGAGAGAAATGAGTTTCATACAGAAATGTTAAAATGGCACTGATTAGGATTTTATGTTTTGAGATTCCAAGATTTGTTCTTGACATAGAAAAAGTTACAAGCAGGCTCTCGTCGGCTAGTTGAGTAATTGAGAAGCAGGACACCTATGTTCATGTGCGAATGCTGATGTAGCAAATTTTCGTTTAAGGTTGACGTGATTTTTCTGTGGTTCCTGTCTGGTTGGTTGGCACGTGTCCTTGAAGTGATATCTGAAGTTGCAGTTCTCGTGGAAACGGCAGTTGTAGCCTGTGTTAGCAAATTGTCTAAATTCTGTTGGTTTGACATCAATGATGAACGTGGCAACGGGGAAAAAGAAGTTAAAAAGTCAAATTCTCGATTTAGCTGTGATAGGTCAATATGTGTATTTTGTTTTCATATTAATTTGGAATACTAGGCAAATTTTGGTGCACTGCCTTAAAAGATGGAAAAAATGTCGAAGGTGAATTGAGAAATGAAGAAACTGAGATCATAAGCCCTTAAGGGGATATATATCTTGTTTCCTTAGAATTAATAAGGTTCAATGCCTTCACCTTTGAATATTCATACCTTAGGATTGCTCCAAAGAAGTATTTGATTTTGTGAACTACCTTGTTTATCAAGCTTAGACTTTTACAATTCATGCGTTTCACACAAGAGCTCTATTCTAATGTTTTTTTCGGTTATATGGTGCTTTGAATGTTTGTGCATGCTGGCTCAACTGTTAAAATAGCCTAAAATGTCTGACTATAGCAATAAATGTGTTTGTGCTTATGTCTAGCCGTTTGAAGGTCTAGCTGTTTGAAGTTCTCCTTCTAGTGATCAAATTGATGTGCCAATGGAATTCATGGGATGTTAATAAACCAGGATAATGTTGTTATGGTATAGAGGGATCCGACATTAATCCTTTTGTCTTGGAATCGTTGGCATTAGCAAGAAATTAAAAATAGAAGACGCTACCTTTTCTTTGGACAGCTAACAATCTGCCAAGTCAGTTATTAATGTTTTTCTATTGTTCGGCATCATGTTGCTGTGGTTGGGTTGTGCAACTTGGAAGATGTAGTGTTGTTTGCCCATCATCCATCTTTCTTTTGTAACTTTTCTCATCATTGATTATGCCTTCATCTTTCTGCAGGTTTTTCATGTTCAACCAATGCCCGCAACTGTTGCCACTTGTCCACATCCACCAGCAATTCGGTCAAGGGTACGGGCTAGAAGAGGACAGGCCACAGATCCACACAGCATTGCTGAAAGGGTATGTGTAATGTAGCATGCTCGCAAAATCGACCATGAAAAATTTGCATTATTACCAAGAGTCTGTCATGGTTTGTATTTTCTTTACACAAGAAAAAGAATGACATCATGGATGGAGATACACATATCTAGGATAATGTAAAAGAGAAAGGTTCACTGAGAGTCTTGGAAATTCTTTTTTATCGTAAATGGAACTCTATGTTGTCAGTCAGTTGTCAAACGATTGCCAAATGGACTTAAAGTTGTGTGTATTGACAAGGGATACATGCAAGTGTGGTTCACAATTCTGGAAACGGACCATCAACCAAATATGACAAGGATCTGTCTTTCAACCCTTTGTTATGTGATGTTTGAGGTGAATCACCTTCAGCATGGAAAGTTTGGAATGTCAACACAATGCTTTTGAAGTTGCAGATAGTAAACGAAGAAAATGTTTAATCTATTTCTTGCATTACAGCCAACATGTCTTATTTGGCATTAGTTTCTACTTCTCTTAATTTAATTCTTCCCTATAGTAAGTGCACACTTGCTCTTATATTTTTACCTTTTGTCACAGTTGCGCAGGGAGCGCATAGCAGAAAGAATCAGAGCATTGCAGGAGCTGGTTCCTACCGTCAATAAGGTCCGGTTTCCGTTATGGTCGATTAAACTTTCCAAGGATTTATTCGTTTTTTGTATTGCACATATAAACTTTCTTAATTTGATATTTGGCTCCTATCCTGGAAGAAAAAGGAAAGTTTATAGTGGAGATTTTAAAATGATGATGGATTTCCTTCGTTCTAAGTTGATATTGATTCCCTTTCGGAGTCATGATTTTCCAAATTTGCATGGTTTTACAATAGTTAAGGCAGCACCAACCCTGTAAACTTGCTCCCTGTAGCTTCGGTGCAAAATAAGGAAAACAAAAACATAATTAATGCAAAGATGGTTTTGGTATTCAAGTGTGCATGAGGCATGAAATGTTAAATTTTGACATGCAACGTTTTAACTAGACATTCTTCTTGTTGTGAAGTAGGTATGGCTTACTGTCTTAGCTTGAGTTAAGCTTATATCTACCTGTAAAAACTGGACCGTTTTCAGAATATTCATATGAGCTACTCTACAGATCTTTTTAAATCCTCTAGTTCCTCTTCCATGGCTGAACAGGGAGGTCATAATAGTCCCATAGATAATCGCACATTTCTGGTGTAGAGTTTTCAGGAAATATATGTTCATGTGTGAAAAACCAATTGATATTAGTTATGATTACTGTCTTAGCATGTCTTGGCAAATTATCTTTTGTCAGCTGTATTGCAAAATTTAACAAGTAAGAAAGGTCTCAATTATTGCAACTAAAAAAATTGGCCCTTTTAAGAACCATTTATTCTTGTACTTGTCTTTATCCTGGCAATCAAATTATCTTACTGATGAGGGTACATATCATTACACTTTTACTGTGGACGAATTTGATTAGTTTTTGGAGAACGACTAGTTTTAAACATGAGAAGTTCATAATTCATGCCAAAACTTGTGTCTTGTTATGGATGCCTTAACTAATTGCTTCTGCTATGTGGTGGCAAATGCATGAACATTGCTTCAAGACCTTGATATGTGAAATTTGTTTTGGTTTGAACAAATTGTATTGCATCTTTTTGGAACAGTTAAAAGAGGCTAATAGAATTATCAGATTTTTGTTGTTGCATTGACAATGACTCTTTGAGTAACTTCCTCTTTTACATCTATCTGGTTTGGCACCAACTATGGTCTAGGTTAAGTGCATTTGTTACGTAGAATTGACTTGTTTTATAAGTTATTTGGTAACTGGATCCACCTGTGTCCCGAGTAGTGAACATTGACTAAACCAGTATTAATAACGATGATGACCATGGCAGTAATACCTCATAACTGATTTAAGCTAGGGAATATGTAACCTTTGGTTAGTATTTTGTGACTTAATTTTACTGTTGGCGGGTAACGGGTTCACTGTTCTAGGAGGATGTCCCTATTATGAGTGATATGTGGTTGATTTTTTTCCTGAGGGATGTACATGCCAAATGGAATGTCTACTTCTTTCAGCCTAAGTATTGATCTATGTTTTCTACCTTTGGCAAGACTGACCGAGCGGCCATGCTTGATGAAATTGTGGATTATGTGAAGTTTCTGAGGCTCCAAGTAAAGGTATTAAGATAAATCCTATTATATTTTTGTTTGGGAAGAATCTGCAATTCAGTGGAATCACTTAGCATCTCCCATGGCCATGGGTGATGCATAGTGTCTATTTCATGGCCATTGACTAACTTTATGAAGTATAAATTATCTTGTTTGATCTTTATTTGCTACTTTATGCTGAAGCACAGTCAGCTTTCAAATAGCTGCCAAACCTATGGATGGTGTTGATAGGAGTCTATTGTTTTTTCAATCCTAGATGACCTTCATGCCAAAATATGGCTGTGACCTGTCACCAATTATGAATTTCTTTAACTTAATATTCTTGGTGTTGCTTTCATCTCAATGATACCAGCTCGCCTTGGAGGTCAGAGTCGATATACTGAACTCTTCAGCCATTCAGTCTTAGATAATTGGGCAAGCATCGGTAGAAAGAAATGATGAACTGGGTTTATCCCTTTTTGTAGATTTAGATGACGTACTTATGGGATAAACGAGCTTGCCCTTGGAAATGCAGTGTCCACAAAAAAATTGCTTTCATCATTGTGTATCAGGTTCTTTTATTCAACATGTTGCTATGATCTCCAAACAGGTATTAAGCATGAGTAGACTGGGCGGAGCTGGTGCTGTTGCACCTCTTGTAACAGACATTCCCCTCTCATCAGTTGAAGTAGGTTTTTCATCAATAATAAATTCATTGAGATTGCCCTTGAATTGTTAGCTAAGCTTTGTACCTTCGATCATAGGATGAAACTGGGGAAGGTGGAGGAAACCAACCAGCCTGGGACAAGTGGTCAAGCGATGGTACGGAGCGACAGGTAGCAAAGCTCATGGAAGAAAATGTTGGCGCAGCCATGCAGTTTCTTCAATCAAAGGCTCTATGCATCATGCCGATTTCATTAGCCACTGCAATTTACCATACACAACCAACAGATACCTCTACTGTTGTGAAACCAGAAACCAATAACCCTTCATAGACTCCAATAAGAAAGAAGGTTAAGCATCCATCACATGGTCCCCTTCCAAAAAAGATCACCAATCTGTGTTTGGGCCCCACGAGTTATTAGTCATGTTCCAACTCCCCACAAATAGCTGTTGGCGTAGGTTCCAAAATTGCAATCAAAGTCAGATGCCAGAGTAGTTGCTCTTGCCTTTCCCTTTCCAGCTTTTAGTTTTTCTTTTTTGTTTTTAAATTCTCATTACAGGGTTTTGATGTCAATGCCTGAAAGGCTAAAAGAACGCATTAGGGCCTTTGATGTCTTGCCAAGTTAGGATTGCGGAAGTATTGTCAAAGCCCCCACTTGGATGTGCTTCCCTCCTTTTGGTACCGGTGATGGGAGGTAGTGGAAAATGATGGTAAAACACCTTTTTTAGTGGGGGCCTAATTTTTTGGCAGTGGCGTGTGGGACCGTTTAAAAGTGTTATGTAGACTGGTACATATTAAATATCCTTGAATATAGTATAATAATTAAGGGGAAACGGAAGGAATGCAAAAGTTAGCATGGATAACGAATGCTGGTTGTTATAGTCCTATAGAAAAATTATGTCTCATACTTTTGCTTATGGTGGGGAATATGGTGTGTCCAAAAAGCATTTGACTTATTTTCTTCCAGATCATTATTGGAGGTTTACATCATTACAGGTAGATATAGAGAGGGACTCTTGTTCAAATTAAGAAGATTTTTTTTCCCTCCTCTGGGCATTAGTTCTTCACTGCCCAGAGGCCAGAACTAAGCAAAGCATAAAGAACAATAGCGACATGGGACTGGGTAACTCGGTAATCAGTGTTATGGACGAAGTAGTGATTAGAGATGATGGGATCAGATTGCAAGTGCAGCAATTAATTTAACCGAAGGCATGCAAATACATGTCATTACTCGGAAACTATGTTGATAAATGATCATACATAAATTATAATTGGTATCTTTCACAGTTGATTTAACGTGAAAACCGAATAACTTGTTGCGTCTTCTTCGATCAAGAAAATTGATGGTGAGAGCGATAAGCGGTAAGAGGGGGAAAATGTGATGGATGGCTGTGTTTTCTTCCAATGAGGTGTGACGATGAAATGTAATCCCGAGCGAGCCCTTGAAACAACGCGCTAGGGGATGAGTTGTGACACAACGAGGACATCGGGTCTGAGCTCCAACAAAAACAACAAAAGGGAAGGGATCCTCTGGCCCTTTTCCCTGGCCCTATTTTGGCCATTTCCCATCATTATGTTATTGGACCAAACGGAGGTTTTGTTGGGGGGTCAGATCCTCTGTCTCCCTTCCCCTGGTCCTATTCTGGCCCCTTCCCATCTGATGGGCTAATTGATATTATTCCGTACAGCAACCCCAACTTTAGCGTCTGACC
>JANITX010000004.1:25851527-25861961 GCA_027564395.1 Erythroxylum ulei
AGAAAATGCATTGTCTTAATTTCTCTTTGAGCTCACAAATACTGAAAGTTCAGGTCCTAACCCTTGATATGGGGACAAGATGTTACAGAATTATTTTTCTTCGTTTCAAACATCTAATGATGTCTAATATAATTGTATGTTTTACGGTAGAATATTTAAAGGGAAAGGAATTTATATGATGGAAGAACATCTTGTTGGTGTCAAGGATAATATTACTTCTTGCAAAACAAGGTACCATTTGATGTACATGAGATGATTGGAAATTATTTGCAGTAATAAGTAAAAAAAAAGGAAAATAAAGAGAAATTATTTGCAGTAACTAGTAAAAAAAAGAAAATAACGAGGCTCATGATATATCTTATAGAGATGGTGAAGCACCATAAGTATTAGATAAAGGAAAAAGGAAAGCTACTATTGATATAGATTTTTATTTTCCTCTAAAAACTACTCTTGGTTTTCAACCTAGTTTAAAAAGTGTTTTAGTTGATAAGGATACTATTTTGTGATGTAAACAAGCACGGGTTACATGGTCCAATCATTCATGTATTTCATTAATTCACTATATTTTCAAAAAGCAATAGATGCTACAAAAACGATAGGTCCAAGATTTAAGGTACCTTCTTATAATAAGATTTGTATGCCTTTACTTCAAGATTTAAAAAAAAATGTTAATTGATTGTGGATATATATAAGTATGGTTGGGAAATATGATGCATTTATGGTAGATGGGTGGACTAATCAAAGACAAAGATCCTTGATTAGTTTATTTGTTCATTGTAATATTGTAACAACTTTTAACAAGTTTGTTGATGGTTATGATATGGTAAAAAAATGCTCATACTTTATCTGAATTATTTTCTAAAATTGTTGAGTGAGCTAGACCAAAGAATATTGTGCATTTTGTTACAAATAATACAACTAGTTATGTAACAGTTGGATACTTGCTACAATCAAAGTGTGAACATATTTATTAGTCTCCATATGTTGCTCATTAAATAAACCTTATTTAAAAAGATCTTGATAGTATCCACCATATTTCTGTTCTTGCAGCACGTGAATCTAAAATCATAATTTTTGTGTATAATTATATCGCATTTTTGTCTTGGTTAAGAAAGTAAGAAGATTTACTTGAGATCGTGCGTCATGTTATTACCAGGTTTGTAACTACATTTATTACTTTGAAAAGCACTTATGAACATAAACAACTGCTTCAAAATTTAGTGGCCAGTAAACATTTTTCAAATCATAAGTTATCAAAGAGTGCAAAAGGAAAATAAGTTTGTGTTATTATTCTAGATAATAAATTTTGGGATGCCTTTTGATTATTGTGAAGATTATGACTCCATTTATAAGGTTGACTAAGATTATTAAATCAGATGAGAAGCCATCTTTGGGGTATATATATAATGTTATGTATAGAGCTCACAAAACAATTATCAATCTTTTTAAATGGAAGGAGAAATTGTACAAGCCTTATATAAATATTCTTGACAAATAATGGGATAAGCATCTTATTCACAGGATCCTCTTAACAACTTATTTTCTCAATCCTTATTGATTATATAGTGGAAATGTATGCAAAAATGATATAATGGGTAGTTTATTTGATATGATTGAATGCAAAATTATTTTCTTTATTGAAGAGCAATTATAGGCAATAAATGAAATTAAATTGGATTGTTAAGGTTTAGATAGTTTTGCTAGATCATCTGTCAAGAGAGAAGTTAAGACGAAAAAATGCAGCGTAGTAAGTTTTTATACTTTGAGCTTATTCTTTGCTTATTAATAATATATATTTTTATTTCTCATAAATATTAATTTAAAATACAAATGAGTGGTCGATATTATTCATTGAAAGTGCTCCAACATTGAGAAAACTCACTATTAGATTCTCAATAATTTGAGAATGAAGAACCTTGTTTACGTTACTTATAATTCAAGAATGAAGAACAAGTATTTTATAGTTTTGTTTTTATTTTTCATTAAATTTTTTATTGACTTCATAAATTTTCCATTATGTATTTAAAGCGCTTAGTAAGAAGAGAATATATGATCTTGTTGATATTGATTGTATTGACCATACTAATTTTTTGATCAAAGAAGAAGAACTATCTCCTAATCTTGATTTTAATAAACTTTAAAACGCAATTTATGAAGAAAAAGCATTTGTCAGAACAAATGAATTAAGAATATCTACTGATGGTTAGTTGATATCTTATTTTGATCATATTTAAGTTTAAATTATATTGTATTAAAAATTTACAAATAAGAATAATTCCGTACATTAGTAATTTATAATTTATTTTAATTTAGTAAAAGAAACTGATGTACATACTGTGGATGAAACATAAGAAAATGACGCGGTTTATGACTCTTAAGATAACCGTAGAAAATTTGGAACTTTTAAAGATGATGAGACATAACCTCCTCTAGAATTATAACTATAATTTTTATTGTTATTTAATTTTTATGATATATTCAGATTTAGTTTGAATTATTAGATTTGATTTATTATTCGTTCAATATGAACATTAGTTATTATTTTTATTTGAATAAAATATTTATTTTTACTTATTCTTATAATTTTTGCTTCTTGTTTATTATTTACTGATTTTATAAAAATTTAATAATAATTGAGCCTTTAAACCTTTCATTTGACCTGTTTGATGTCCATTCCAGTTTTTAAAACATTGGTTAAAATGACTTTTTCTTTATAAAATCAAGAAATAATATAAAACTTTCCAAGATAAATGAATGCATCAAGACATAAAATAAATATATATTAAGTTAAAGTGGTATTGTTTATTGAAAAGCAACTTTATTATATATTATTAATGCATGTACAAAAGGATAACCATACTATAATTGTATTTTATAAGTTAACATAATAAATATGAGATGTATATAGTAGATTATTTACAATAAATTATCATTTTTATACTTCTATATCTTTGTAAATATAGAAATCATAGATATTCATGTATATTTTTTTAATCATTTTAAAAGTTTTACATAATGTCATAGATTAGATAAGATTATGCAAGAGCTAGTATATCTTAAAGTCTGATTATAACTTTGATTATTGGGATTCTATTTTGTAATTACCTGTTGACTACCTAATATAAATTTGTAGCAATACATTGTACAAAGATATGAATAGAGAAATACCTTTCTCCATTCTTTACATAGTATTAAAGCCAACCCTAATTTTTTTTATTAAGCCTCCATTCTTCCCAATGAGTATAAGTAAGATTCTTTTATTCTTCTTCACTTCAGTTATATCCAAAAGAGTAGTACTTTGAAATTTTTTAGGTCATTTGTTCCAAATGACCTTGTAGTCTCACCATAAACCTGGTCACTAAAAGTCTTGCACATAAGCATCATACACCACCTAAAAATTATATGTCTTGCCCACACACTGGCATATGGCAATGCATGTGGCAAAGTTATACCCTTTAGTTAGTTTCTCTAGCATCACTGATGATTGTTTGATGTGAATTTATGTGTTTTAATTACAAGTGCATAGTGTAGTTATAGCTAATACTGGCAAATACAGATTAATCTCATAAAGACTATAAGTACTAATAATAACTCTTTTCCTACTATCTAACTGCCAATTAAAGTGATATTGATGAATTAGATTTAAAATAAAAGAAAATGAGCTAAGGATAAGTCGACCTAATCAAATAGACTAGAATGGCAAAATAATGAAGAATTAACCAGAAAAGTAATAGTATCTAGAATTCAAATCCCCCTAAGACTTCTCATGCAATCGTGATATTACTAATCAATTTAATCTAAAGTTCACTGGATTGTAAAAATTTCTCAGTTATGCTAATATTTTTCTCCAGACTATTAACACCTAATTCTAGGTTAAATAATTGAAATCCTTTTCTAGTTAAAAACTCTTATAATTGCTTTAATTGATTTATGAATTTCGTTAATTTTATTTGACCCTAATTCGAAAGATTTATGTTCACCTATCTCTAGGTTTGCATGCACCTTTCAATTATACTATGTCTATTTATACATTGGATTTCTTAATCTCAATTGTATTGAATCATATATGAATCAACATGCTAGAAATATTAATTCAAGAATAAATAAAAAACATAATTGAATTTTAGTGAAACTAAAGAATAAATTACATTAAGTAAAGTCACTACAATATCCATTTCAAGATTCATCTAACCTAGATACAAAAAGAAATTTAGCTCATAATCATAGAAAATAAAACATCAAAACTAAAGAAAAGGTTGAAAATTAAGGATGGCATGACTGAAATCCTTAAAATCTGTAAAAATTTCACTCTAGATTGACAAAAATCTGCTCCAAAGTGGTTTTCTTGGTTGTTTCTTATGTTTGGTGATGTTCTAAGGTTTTTCCTTATATTTTTCAAGCTTCTCCTCTCTTTTGTCACTCAGTGTTAACTTTTAAAATGTAGAATTCAAATTCCAGAGAATATATAGGCATTAATGTGGGTGTGTTGATGGTTGTGTTCTCTAAATAAATGTGTAAAGCTTTCCAGAATTAACATATGCACATACACATGCATGTACTATCAACATGGCCTTCTTATTGGCTAACACAAGTTTGTTCCTAGCCAACATGGGTGTGTTGGAAATACTCAACATGCCTCTAAACACTCCAATATGGCCATGTACAGTGTCATTGATTAATGATTATTTGACTATATATATATATATACCCATATTTAGTGTGTTTTGCTTAATATTTAATGGTTTGATAGTATTTTTGGTACTTAATTTGCTCAAAGTGTTGTTATATGTAATAATTGCCTTTAAGGACTAAAAAGGGAAGAATTTAGATGAAATAGAAGCAATTTAGAGATATACGACTGTGTATAGTGATTGTGTAAGTATTTCTAAATGTATGAAAATTTGAAAATATTATTTTTGGCCATGTGTGTTACCCATATAAGCCACTTTGCCTATGTAAAATCGCAAATTTAGGTTTTTTGGAGATACACAATCATCTACATAACTGTGTATATCCTCAAAACCTTAGTTTTTACTATAAAAGGACGTTATCAGAAGCAAACAAGGAGTTAAGTTTAGGAGTGTTTTTGAGTCATAAGAAACAAAGAGAAGAGTTAACTCTGAATAGAGGATGAGGAAAACACAAATATTACGTCACATGATCATCAAAGAGCATCATTCCATCCAAATTGTAAGAAGATTCAATAGAGAAAAAGGGAGATTTGGAATATGATTTCTTTGATTTCTAGTTATTCTTCTAAATATGGTTTTGTTTTCTATGTGTAGGAACAAAATTGTTTAGTGCCTAGGTGTAACAAACCCTAAGTTATAATGACAATATGATTTAATCTTTTGTTTAATGCAATTTTATTAGTTGAATTATTATGATTGAATTATGCATTATATTCTTGAACTAATATATTTGCAATATTAGCCCATTATTTGATTTCATATGATTGAGATTGAAAAATCCTTTTATGTTAATAGATTTATCATAATTGGAAGGAATGCACATAAACCTAGAGATAAGTTGACATAAATCCTTTAGATTAGCGTAAAACCTAAGAGTGAAATTCATGAATAAATAATGCAATCTAAGGGGTTTTAACTAGAAAGAGATTTCAGTTAATTAACTGAGTAGACTCATGTAGGAGCATCATCTTTATACAAGAAACCATTTGTCCATTTTAATTGACTAGTTGAAATTTATGCAAAAGATAGAGGAATAGGAAATAGGGCTCAAGTTTTAAGTGAAGAAAGTATAGAAGGAAATGACAACA
The DNA here is from genome assembly GCA_027564395.1 of Erythroxylum ulei. Classification (NCBI taxonomy): domain Eukaryota; kingdom Viridiplantae; phylum Streptophyta; class Magnoliopsida; order Malpighiales; family Erythroxylaceae; genus Erythroxylum; species Erythroxylum ulei. The sequence continues at coordinate 25,857,307 of JANITX010000004.1, forward strand.
ATATTGAAACATCTTGTAATGTGAATAATGTACAGTCAAATATTGGAAATGATAAAGAATGTGTTACTCAAAACAATTCAACATCACCATCTGAACCTAGAAAAAAAGAAAGTGCAAGAAGAGCATGGATCCACTTCAGACAGAAATTTTAGAGCTATCAAATAGTATAAAAAGCTTGGTTGAATGTAAACATGAATTTGCTTTGTCTTTAAATATATGAAAAAAGCATTTACTCTTTCTATGGATATTATTGAGAAACGAACTCAAATATTTGAAGTATTGAAAGAGGGTGGAGGAATTCCATCAATGGAGTTGGTTAAAGTAATAATACCGATTGTTGAAGATGATAAAAAGCTTGAGGTCTTTTTTAGTATGCCTGATGATTACGAAGTGTTGTTTGCTTGAGACGTACTTGAGTCATCTTAATGATCACATGATATTATAATATCTATTTGAGACTTTAAGATTAGTTTATTTATTTAGATAATACATCATTTTGATTAATTCTTATTAAGATATGATTATCAACAATGCACATTACTTTTTTATTTTATTTACTAATTTATTTATTTTATTTCAATGATTTTATATAATAAAATAAGTTCATTATGGTTTTTAGTTTTACTCTTATAAGAAAAATCATACATAATTATTTAAAATTAATAATTTATTTAATCATTAAAAATAATTTTAATTATTTATTTATTAAATATAAATTTTTTATTAATTAATAATAATATAAAATATTTTAATTATTTATTTACAAAATCAACCACATAATAATCAAACAGAAGCAAAAAATTGTCATTATCATTCTTAATATGATACCAAACACTAGTGTAACTATTAACTTCTATAATCCCTTTTTTGGTGCTTACATACCCAACACACATAATCAGTAATTCCATTCAGATTTCAATTCCCACTTTTCATTCTCATTCCCATTTTTTTCCTTTATTACTATTTACCAAACGATTCCTTAAAGGTCAAAGTGGAAAAAGGAGAATACGAGTTCTTCAAAAGAAAATAGTCCACTTAAAGGTAAAAAAAGATGTATACAATCAAAGTAAAGTAAAGGTAAAATTATTTCTTAACTCTTTTAAAATAGAGACATTAAATATTTAATTTAGAATATGATCTATTACATCTCAATGCCTAAATAAAAAGGTCATTACCATGAAAGATGATAAAGGGATGGAAAGTGAAAGTGAATTTGAAGAAAAGAATCTATGTTGACATTTAAAGATTTGGGTGATGAAGGAACTGAATATACTATTAAGGTTAAGGCATCAGTCAAAGAGCATTAACTCTTCAAATCAAGGAGTACGAGTTAGTAGCAGAGGGAGAATATCTTCCATATAAGATGTTACGCGTATGATAAGGTTTATAGTACAATTATTGACTGTGGAAGTTATACTGACATACCTAGTACCACTCTGTAAAGAAAAAGTTAAGTTTACCTATTATGAAGCATATGAAGCCACACAAACTTCAGTGGCTTAATGAATATGGTGAGACCAAGGTAAACAAATAGGTGTTAGTATCTTTTCTATTAGGAGTTATAAAGTATTGTGTGACATATACATAACATCTATCCAATCTGGACATATCCTATTAGGAAGGCTAGGACAATATGATAGAATTGTTATACATGATGCTTCAAGAATTATTATGTTCTCATGAAGGATAACACTTCAATAACTCTTATACCTTTAACTCCTAAGTAGTTTTGTGAGAACTAGTTAAATTTGAAAAGATTGAATGAAGGAAAAAGAGATAGTGAGAGAAGTTTTAAGGAAAAATAATATAGTGGAGAGAAAAGTTTTTTTTTTTAAATGTGAGTTCTTAAGTAAAAAGGAGTACTTAGTATACTAACTAGTCTATGATTGTACTTTTATACAAAGAGGCTTCTTTCAATTTTGATAAAAGTGACAATTTGAGGTCAAACGAGAGGGGCAATGATGCATGCATGACTAGCTAAATAGAAATCCATTATATATAGGTTTAGAGTAATTATGAGAGCTAAGATTGGAGAAGATTTAGAAGAAAATTTATCATCTTTGGTCTGACACGGTCTTAGATATGACCAAACTACAACCTATGGAATTCTCAAGATTCAAGTAGTAAAGAATACAATCTAAAACACAATCATATACTAGCCCGATAACTCTCAAAAAATATGTTAAGACATAAGCCCAAGCATGAGCATGTCCTAAACCGTGTCCATTGAAAATTAAGTTTCTATAATGAATGTGGACATTTTTATGGCCAAAACCCGAGTTCATGTCTAATATTGAAGAAATATTCCTATTCAATTTTAGTTAGACTTTGACTTCTTTGTTTATTAATAGTTGTGGTTTCTTCTTTTTTTATTCTTCTTCACAATTTAAACTTATAAAATAATTTTTTTATGTGATGTTCAAATACTTAAAATAAAAACTTATAATGACCACATTCATTATCCTTAGGTGAGTTTGTATTAATTTAGTTTTGCATCATCTATAATATGATTTAAACTAGTAAGAGAGTTAAAAGACAAATATAGACTACTTTTATTGTGTTGTAATTATTCTAAAAAGTGATTCTATATGTTACACAAAAATAATAATCGTGTCTTTTAACCGTGATATTCTTAATGCTATTTTACTATTCATATATTAATTATTAAGAAACATAGAATATTATTGAATGATGTTATAATCACTTCTATCGGTATGTAATTTATACATTTATATAAATAGCATCAAGAAAATAGTTAATTGGTTAGTAATAGTATTAATTATTTTACTTCATTTTTTACCCTGTACAACATTTTTTTGGAACAGGAAAATTGATTAAGAAGAAAAGAACGATACAGGGAAAGAAAAAAGGAGTTCAAAGGAAAGACCTAACATAAGATATGCAAGGAAAGGAAAGAAGTAAACCTATTGAATACCAGTGAAAAAAAATTAGAACATTACAACATTAGAACACCATTAATATTGTGAATAAAGAGTTCCAGCGTGATCAGCTAGGTGCTCCTTTGGAACCTCATCCTAAGCTGTGCGTAATACTCCCAAAGTAACCCTATAACCTTAATGTAGCGCGAACATTGGGGCTGCAATCGTGAGATAGATTTGTAATCATAATAATCGCATGAATCTCTTCTATTAATAAGGATATTAGAGCATCTTTAGTAGATGCTTGATGCTTGAAACGTCGAAGGTTTTGCTCCCCCCATAGCCTGTAGATACATACTCCAAAGACAATAAGGCAAAAAGGATGCTGTGCTGAGAGACTATCTGTTATCTCTGAGATAGTAGTACCTGGATCCCTCCAATAACATAAAGCAGTGATATGGTCCCATATCGTTTTGTTAAAACCACATTCAAAGAAGAGATGATCGCATGATTCAAGATGCAAGGAGCACATTGGACAATTCTTATCAATTTGAATATATAAAAGGCGATCAGTTGTAGAGAGTTTGTTTTGTATGGCCAACCAATAGATGAAGGAGATTCTCGGAGTTAGATGTTTGTTCCATACCTTAGTAGTCCAAGAAACTGGAAATCGGTGCTTGCGCAAAAGATCACAAATAAATCTGTTTGTGAGTTTGACTGTTGATATACCCTTCCAGAAAAAGATATCAGACTCTTGCGGAGTGGGAGGATATGTTTCTCTTATTTACAGAAAGAACCCAAAAATATCTAAGACTTCAATCGCAAAGATACCGACGAAGCTTCATGGAATGAATGCAGGTATAACTCTCCCTATGAATTCCCAATTAGCCATATTAAATGAAAAACTGAGATCTTTTCATGATCAAGACTCTGGTATACATGTAGCAACAATATATGGCGATGATATCATTGTTTAATTGTCATTTGCTGCACTAGATGCCCATTAGGAATGCTATTCGGAGTAGTATTCACAATTTCTTGGGGTAATTTTGTGAAGGGCCTCGAGAGTTTTTGTTGCATAGTCTGCGAGATAGGTATACATGGTCCGGAAATTGCGAGTATCTTCTAGATTTGGAACCTGTTTTGAGAAAACTAGCATTACTTGTCATTGTGAAATATCATGGATACGGATGATTATCAGTTCACCGATCTTTAAACAGTTTAACTAATTCCTATAAATTTAGGGGAGTTTCAGGCTTTTCATCTTCCAAAATGAAAAGTCTGAACTTAATCTCTGCTCTAGTTGAGAGCTACTAAGTGATCATAAAGTATTGATGATAGCTTGTCAGCGACTCCAGTTACTTATCCTGGGATAAAGAGACGTGGTACTGTGACGTCTAAGACTTCGAAATCAATATAAATTTCATTTCTAAAAAGAGAACAGGTGTAAATTTTTTAAAAAAGAGTCGGTAATATACTTAAAATCTAATAAAAATATAATATCAACTCAAATATTTGTTCGAATGACTTTTAGGCACACTGGTCCGTTAATGCGTAGACGCAGGGAATATGACCTCTTTGGCTAACCCTCACTAGGCTAACTCACTTCTTCTTTCTAAACCACTCACTAGATGAAGACATCGACTAACTAAAGTCGGATTGGAAATGTGTATCGTTACATGGGCCATCTAGATATCGGAGACTTACACCCCTCAACGCCTTCCCTAGGCAACACGGGTCTTACTGCTCTCACCTTTTAGGACTCCCACTTCACTC
>JANITX010000004.1:25957963-25972442 GCA_027564395.1 Erythroxylum ulei
AGTCAGAGATTGAAGCTTGCTTTCGGTGATCAACAATGGCGGCTCAACAATGGTGGCTTGGTTTTTTTTTTTTTTCCGGTGATCAACAATGGTGGCTTTGTTCACACCCATTAAATTCTCTATAAATTGGAGGAACAACAACGAAAGCGGAGAGAGTTGGAGAAGTTGTTTAGTGTGAGAGAGTAGAGAGTTTTCCAGAAGAGAGGGAGAGCCACAATTTCAAAAGAAAAGAGAGAGAAGAATAGTGAGAGGGAGAGAGAAAAAGGGAAAAAATAGATATATTTTTTTCTTTTTTCTAATAGGAGTGGGTTAATTTTGGGTCTTTTGAGAAATTGAGTGATAAACACTATTATATGCTCTCATTGTTACAGTGAAATTCTCAGTCGTCTCCAAACTAGACGTAGGCATTGTCGAACCAGTATAAAAATCTTAGTATTTTTGTTGCTGTTTTATTTTTACTCCAAATTTATTTACGTTTCCGCGCAACATGCTCAGCGCATGTCAGTCCTTATTAGACTCGAGAAAACCTTCGTCCTCTGTTGTTGTGGAAGCTATGGTAGTTTCTGTCAAATAGATGGCTTGGTCTTGGCTAAACAAAAACATGGACCTATTCTGCTTCGGATATCGTATTACGTAAGTTCCTCCAAAATTGTGTAATTTCCTTTCAGTTTATCCACACATATCAAGTCTTGCGAGGAAGTAAATCAAACATCGTTCTTTTGTGCAATTTGGAGGTTCGATATACTTTCTTATTCTATTTTCCGTATTGGTTTCAAGGTATCCTAAAACCATAAACAAGAACAACCAAAGTATTTGAGAAAGAAAAGGAAAGGGGAAAACAATCTCAACAATATGTTTCTGCTCCTACTATAATCTCTAAAAGGTCCAACTTCTGGGATCAGTGCGCCAGTGACAGATCCCAAGCTAAGTGATTCTGTATGAATCTCTGTTTCTTCCTCATGATTTGGCTAATCACTCGTCACAAACAACTCAATCCTCTAGCTTCAGGTCCTTTCATGATTCTCAGCTTCTTGCATGAAGAGATAAACATACTGCATTAAAGAACAAAGTTATAAGTTTCTGAATGATGATTAAACAAGCAAATCCATACAAGATGAGAACAGGGTAGACTATGGGAACTCACCCCCATGGAACATCTCCAACTAGCATCCAGTCCCCATCTTTGTCCTCATATGTAGGGGCATAATCAGATCCATTATAACCTTCTCTCTCCGAATACTGGCCTGAATGTCGTTCAGATTCGTTAGAGCCGGGATAATCAGGGACCTAGGTGGCAGAATATATTCATAAACTCTTCGAAGTTTAGAAGTCATTGGTTTCTGTATACTAACCAATGGTAAGCTTGAACATATTCTCCAAGGCGTTGAGGAGTTCAGGGTAGCTCTTGTACATCTTAAGATCAATCTTTCTCAGATAAGGAGCTCCATCCACGCTAACCTTCACGTAAATTCCTACACCATCAGCCTCGTTTTTCCCGGCTTGCAAACAGTTTTTGCGGTAGGATCGAATTGGTGGCCATCCCACGACTTGTGCCCTGCCATTATTATCAACCAACACATTATCGCTAAATGAAATCAGCAACTACATGGATCTGTAAATTCTCAATTACGTTTTAGTCTTTGAGCCCGGAATCATCTTCTATCAAAGGGAAAAACATCTTACTTAGCTGGAGGGGCATGGCAATCTTGGTCTTCATTTCCGAAATTACACTCAATGGACTTGCTCTTAGATCTTGACTCCTCGGATGTTTCTGGTGCAGCCCTCTTATTGTTGTTTCTCGCTTTAGCACTAGACTGTTTCTCGGGCACATCAATACCAGGTAAACCAAGTGTTAGCTCGGTCGCCTTGAGATTGAGATCGCTCTCGAAAGCCATAGATTCCCTTCAAACTCAGCAAAATCTGTACCTTCCTTTAGAACCTGTACACGCCAGTAACCTTATAGCTGAATTGACGAAAACACTTTTTTCCGAATATTTTGCTTGAGAAGGAAACTTGAGATGATTTTCGTGGCAAATCTTGTAATAACGATCAAGATGAACGAAATCTCTCGTTGAATGATGAGAAAGTAGAGTTTGGACAACTAGTTTTATGGGGATGATTAGTTAAAGGTAGACAATGTCTGGGTGGCTTCCTGTCTTCGTGAAAGAATTTCATTGAAGGCGTGTTTTGATCCCCACACGCTCCGTTAACGAAGCCCATGACACGAGCCAAAGACTAGGCGACAAGTTGCTTGCTGATGAAGGTCACATCAAGGCGCGTGGAATTATTATAATACAGTTTGTGACAGCAACGGATACTGTTGCTTGTAACACGAGGGACAGATCGAGTTGGGTGCTCTCTGTCAGGGGGACAAAGAAGAGACAACCACAGCCGACGGTAACGAAGACCGTGGACCCAGAATCGACGGATGAGATTCGAGCATATTGAGAACGAATCCACGTGGAGCTGGATCGTGGAGTTGGATAGGAACTTGGCACGTGACTCAGGTCCCACGTGGATGTCTGTGACAGTGATGTGATTATTTTAAAGATTAGTGGGACCCTTCTTCGAAACTCATTTCCAACTTTTGGCTTGTGGTTCGTAGAACGGCTCATTTCCCACGTGGAATCCCCTGTGATAAGGGTCAGCTCAGCTAAGCTTATGCTTCCACACTAATCATAATTTCCTTCTTCTAATGTGGATTTAAGTACTTCATTTGTGTAGATAATTATCATTATCGCTCCTCATATAACTTCTTTTTTGGTACTGAGTACCTTCGTTAACAACCCGTCTAGTTATTGTTAATCAAAGCGTATTTAATAATGGGAAGACCTGCAGAGGACAATTCCAGTCAGTAAAACTGATGATTCGCAACACCATGATCCATTTGAAATCGACAAAACAAAGGCTGCAATCTGACGAATTCGTGCTTACTTTTAATCACTAGATTAAGCAGCAGACCATTTTGGCTTCGTCAAGAGAGAACATGCACTCAACATATATCCAATTACTCTTTCGTTTTTATAATTCGTTTTTCTATGCCACGTGATTATGACACTCACACAAACGGACTAACCAGCACTTGCTAAAAGAAATCCAAATGCATAGTATTAGTTTATATTTTTATAGTAAATCAGTTAGTTGTTATTTAATATATGATGTTATTATTTTAATTAATAAAGATACTATTTATTTTTATATATTTTGTTAATTATATTTGATACTCTAATATTCAAAGTAAAAATTTTAAGATAAATATTGAGCAATTAAAATTATAATGAGATCATAATTATGAGATTTAATTTATATTTATATATTATCCTTAATTTTCCTATTTTTAATTTTATGAAGTAAAATGATAAATCCAACATATTTACTGTGTTTATTACTTACGAAGAAAACAATTGATCTCATTACTTAAATTGTGAAGATAATTAAACAAATGTGTTAGTACTTATTAAATAATAAGTTCAGTCAACTAGTTTAACTATCAAGATCTCAAACATAACATTTTTTTATATGCCTACAGATTTCTCCATTATGATAATTATATAATTGATCTTTAGATTTAATATTAACAACGTATCTTATATGAAAAATAATATACTTTGATGTTATTTATGACCTATTCTACTTAGATAGCTCAGTCGATAGTAATTGAATATTGTGTAAACTATATAGAAATAGTTGAATGAGTTATTAAAAGATTTGTCACTTTAAAATAATTAATAAGAATGCTTCAATAGTCTAGATTGGTTTTGATTTAAGGAATTCTTTAGCCAAAATGAACTGAGATTTAGACTGACGTTTTTAAATATTGATTATAAATTAATTACTAATTTATAAGAACGAACATAATAATTAGATTTAAATAGAGTAGATATTAATTTCATATTTTAAATCTAATTAGAATAATGGAGGACGAAAAGATTAAATTATACGTTATAACAATCTTTTTTTTTTTGGTAATTTATAACAATCCATGACTAGGTTGACTAAAATCACACTGACATTCATAATATTTAGGTGGTCATGACATATTGTTAAATATCAATCTTGATTTATGATAATGAATTATTTGATTAGAGAATTAAAGATAAATCAAAAGGAGTTTTAATTTATTCAATTCTAATCATGGACAAAAAGATTTTATAATCATTATTAATGTAATAGGAACTTCATAAGTAACACATAAAAACAGTTAAAAAAGAAAATAATTTAAATTAAGAAAATTAATTTTGAAGTATGAGAAACTTTAGAAATCAAATATAAGATATTTAGTTTTTATTAAAATTAATATGTAATTAAAATTAAAGTTAAACTTTAATTTTAATTAAAAATAAATTCTACTATCTTTTTCTATAAATAAAAAACATGGGGGAGCTAACGCTCATATCCTTTCTCTTAAAAAGTTTGAGAATAATGTTAGAAGTTTGACATGGGAATACCTTATGAGTGATAATTAGAGAAGAAATTTAAAAGAGCCTGAAATCAAGTAAGTTTCGATGTTTATTTATTATTCATATTTTTTATGCTATTTAATTAAAGAGATTTGATCGAGAAATTATAAAATGTTATTTTCTTGCTACATTCTTTATTCAATCACGGTTGTTTTTTTAACGATAGTTATAGAGCTTCCTTTAATCATTTATCTTAATTAAAGTTGCTTGATTGTTATTTATTTGATCAGTTTTAAAGTTTAAAAACTTAGTTTAGGGATATGCAAAACATAGGGCACAATTAACAAGGGTTTGGTTTTTTTTTTTATCAAAACAAAATTGCATGTCCCTTTTAGCTTGAACCATTTGGAAAATTAAATCTTCGCTACTTGTGTTATGTTTTTGAAAAAACTTGCCGTATTCATTCATCTCTTTTAAAATTTCATTGAATCGCATGCTTTGCCTTACTTTGTAGTTGCTGCAATCTTGGATTGTCTTTTAGCCTTAATTTTTTTTAAAAACAAAACTTAGGCGTGAGAAAACACGACGATCAATGCTAGATTGAATTTCTAGAAAAATAGATTAAAGATTAAGGTAACTGATTGAACGTGATTTTGGTTTATTTGTGGATCTGGGTTCATATATATTTCTCGTGCGTGATGTGTCATCACTAGTGATAATGCTAGTTGTTGGTAAATCAACTTCCTCTGTTGCCACTGATAAGGGACAAAATGCCATTAGAGGAAGAGGCGGACCTAGGAGACTACTCGCAATTGAAATAGGCAATGTGGGAACTTTTCATATTCTTGGTGTTATAAATGGTCCAATGTTATGAATTAGTGGGCATGAATGTCTTGGTTTTGTGGTAACTCATACTGTACTTGATGGAGTACATTCATATAGGCTTTCTTGCAAATTTTTAGGGTCCCTTAAGCTTCTTTTCTCTTATGAAAAGCACACAACATTAAATTAGGAATTGAGAGTTTAAAAAATTTCCAAAAATGTAGACTCCTCAAGCACAAACAATAATGGCCGGAAGTATTTCATTTTTCTTCTGCATTTATTTTATATGCGAAATGATTTACTAATGTTGCACTTTATCAAGGACATATCGCATAATAGAAAATTTTGGCGTGCAAGGATTCAGGTAAAGGATCCCTCATAAAGAGATCTTGGTAACTCTTGTATATCTTTTACCTATTGACTATTGTAGTTAGCCTGGTTGTTAATTACGTATTACCCGTAATAGTATTATGATGATGATGATGATGATAATGATGACAATAATAATAATAATAATAATAATTATTATTATTATTATTAATTATTATTATTATTAGAATATTTAGTATTCTCTTTAGTGGTATTAATATCATTATGTTTATGATTATCAGTGTTACTATGATTTTTACTTTTAATAATATTTTTATTTTCTTTTATCTCTTTTATTTCTTTTAATATTATATATTATATATTTTCATTTATTTATTTATTATCTCTAGATATTTTTATTTTTATTTCATTATTTATTTATTTTCTTTTCTAATCTTATGGTTCTTTATTTATATTTTATTTATATTCTTTTTAGTATTTTTATTTTTATTTTCATTCATATATCTAGGTCATTTAGAAACAAACTCTCTACTAGTTAAGGGTAAGGTTATGTACTATTTGACCTCCCTAATCTCTATGTCTAACAAGATTTATAATGAGTGTTGTTGTTGTTTATTTATTTTATATGTTATTCTAACGTATATTATTGTTGAATATATATGTTAGAATTGACTAATATTTGGTATCAGAACATTTTAACCTTTGCTTTATTGGAGTTTTTGGAGAATTTCAATTTTCATATTAAAAAATTTTCAATTTAGAGTTGTTTTTGGACTTTTTCCTTTCGATTAAAGGTAGAACTCTTCTATTGAGTGTTTTGGAAGTGTTTCTACATTTGAAAATCAAATTTTATGGTGTTTTCTGGTTTATTTTTATTGAGTATCCGACGGGCCACAAATCGGGTTAGTTTGACCCGACTGGAGGTTAAAGAAGACCTCTTACTAAACGACGTCGTTTTGGTTGTTTACTGAAGACAAATATTGTGTGTCGTTTTATATGTTCGTGTTGTTTTAATAACAACTTAGATGCTACGTCTTTTTGTTGTCATATTATTAATAGAGATGCAATAGGCCAGGATGGGGTTGATCGGCCTGTGGCCTAGCCCTAACCCAATGGACCACTAGCCAGACTTTAATATTTTTTTAAAAAATAAAAAACGATATCATTTTTATCAAAATGACAACGTTTTGTACTTCTCCATTGGGCCATGGGCTAGGTTAGGTTGGAACAACCTCAATTAGAGCCCAACCCTTGGCCCGATTAGGCCAACCTATCTTGTATGTCAATCCAGGCTGAGTCGAGAGGGCTGGACTGGACCACATTTCCCATCTTTAGTTATTAAACCAAATATTGTGCATTTTATGAGTTGTTTTATTAAAAACATCAGATAGTGTGGTTGGGGCTTAAACCTGTGCCCTCATGGGGGCTTATGGTGAGCCTCAGGCATGTTGAAATTATATTTCTATAAATGTTCGACATGAAGCATATTATCACATGAATTTTATGTTTATATTTTACATTGTGAATATAATTTTATTGAAAATGTTTTTGTGATTAATTATTATGTCTGAGCCATAACAACCCTAATTATATAAATTAAATATTTATATTTAATCACATAAAGTGTAGAGACTTTTTATTGTAGTTAATTATTTTAGTATGATAAATTTTATCCCATAGGAATTTTTATTATATTTAAATAATTAATTATGATGAGATATCAAATTATTTTTCTAATTTACCCATAGGTATTAGAAATTGGTTTATAATTTGATAGTTTTATCATAAAGTTTAGCACAAACGTGTTTGAATTAAAAATTTAGCCCATAGGCAATTTTAAGTCATTTGATTTATGTTATTTAATATATGTTTCACATTGGTAATACATATATATAGTTTGTTAGCCTCAATTTATTGATAAGTAGCATGTATGTTTAAATTATGCAACTATTCAAGCTGTTTGTTTATCTGATACAAGTTGTGAAATTCCTGAATTAAGGGGTGAAAACTACAAAATTTGGAAGGAGAGAATTCTTCCTTATCTGGGGCGGATGGACATTAATTGTGCTACCCAGAAGGACGAATAACCTAAGTTAATGAAGGCTAGCACTATAGCTGAAATTGCTCTTTATGAATATTGGGAGCAATCTAATCACCTAAGTGTGATGTTCATTAAAACCAAAATTTATGTTGGCATTTGTGGTTCTGTACAATAACATGGCAATGTTCGTGCCTTACTGAAGGTTGTTAATGAGTAATTTGAAACTTTAGACAAAGACATTTGTAAGCAACCTAATTATGAAGTTTTCATCTATAAGGCTCACCAGTGTTTGAGGTGGGTATGAGCACATTATGAAGATGAGGGACATTGCGGCTTAGTTAAAGAAACTAGAGCTTGAGATGTCTGATTCTTTCCTCGAGCAAGCATTAGATTTTGAAACCCTTCCACACCATATGGACCCTTTAAAATCTCTTATAATACACATAAGGATAAGCGGTCAATAAATGAATTAATGACAATGTGTGCTCAAGAGGAAAGGAGATTGTCGATGGAACAAGGAGAAAGTTCGCATAGTACACTTCTGGTTGTTTAAGGAAAGAAGAAAAATCAAACCAACTTAAAGGGAAAAGGTCAAATACCTACCTAAGCAGACATTGAGAAGGAATCCAAGTGCTTCTTTTACAAGAAAAAAGTACACATGAAGAAGTATTGTGTCAAACATAAGGGATGACTTGAAAAGAAAAGTAATCTAATCTCACTAGTTTGGTTTGAACCTAATATTGCTTAAGTTTGTCATGAAACATGGTGGATTGATTCTGGTTGTACAATTCATATTACAAATGTGTTACAGGATTTGCAAAACCCAAAGAAGCTAGTGGGAAGTGAGCAGTACATCTTATCCACAATAAGATACGTTCACGTGTGGAGGCTATTGGGGATTGCAATTTAATTTATGTACTGGTTTTATTTTAAAACTAGAAAAGAAGTTTTATATCTTTAGGAAATTGATTTTAGTTTCAAGACTTGTACAATTTGGATATTCCTTTCAATTTTTTGATAAATCATTAATGTTAAATTATAAATCTAAATTTGTTGTGAATGGTACATTATTTGATGGTTTTTTTTATGTTTTAATTTACAAGATAATACTTGTTATAATGTAACACATATTCATGCTGGAACAAAATGTTGTGTCAAGAATTAAAATTCCTCTATATTATGGCATCAGAGATTAGGAAATATCTCTATAGAAAAGGATTAAAAGATTGGTGACTGACAGAGTACTTAGTATTTTGGATTTTGCTGATTTTGATACTTGTGTGGACTACATAAAGGGAAAGTAGACCAACAAATCAAAGAAAGGTGCCAAAAAAAGTTTAGAAATATTAGAAATCATACATATGGATAATTGTAGTCCATATATGGACTCATATCGTTAGAAATACTTTATCTCATTTATAGATGATTATTCACGATATATGTATCTCTACTTGCTTTATAAAAAGAATGAAACACTATATGCTTTCAAAATATTCAAAGTTGAAGTAAAGAAATAATGTAATAAGCAAATTAAGATCGTGAGATCTGATAGAGGTAGGGAATATTATGGTAGATATACTGAAGATGGGCCAGCAATTGGTCCATTTGCGAGGTATCTTTAAGAAAATGGGATAGTAGCCTAATACATTATGCCTAGATCTTCAAACCAGAATAGTGTGATAGAAAGAAGAAACCGAACATTATTGTAGCTCCAAACTTCTTAAATCCTTATAGACCGAAGCTCTTAAGATAACTGTGTATATATTAAACTAGGTACCATCTAAGGCTGTTCTAAAGATGCCATTTGAGTTATTTAAAGGTTAAAAATTGAGTTTGCGACATATACGCTTTTGGGGATGTTTTTTTTTTCTGAAGTAAGAATTTATAATCCACTAGAGAAGAAATTAGACCCAAGGACCATAAGTAGGTATTCATTGGATATGCCAAAAGGTTTAAGAGATACAGGTTTTATTGTCCATCACATTACACTAGAATTGTGGAATCAAGAAATGCAAAATTTCTTAAGAATGACTTGATTAGTGGGAGGGATCAATTTCAAGATATAATCTCTGATAATGAACATATGGATACTCAACCTTCCATCTCAAACAGTAAGGTGGTTGTCATTCACAACGATCCTCAGGTTAAATAAACGTTTTATAATCAACAGCTGAAATTCAACAGCCTATTATAAACATAAATGAAAATTAAGAAATTCCATAAGTTGCCGATAATCTAGTAGATCCAGTTGTTTAGGAATTGCCTGAAAGCATTCAGTAATCAGTTGAACAATAGACTCTATAGGAGGATTTTGGCGCAACAATAAGGAGATCTACTAGAACAATAAAATCTACTATTACTAGTGATCATATTGTATATCTATAAGAATCTGACTACAATATAGGAGCCAAGAATGATCCTAAAATCTCTTCATAAGTTATGAGTTACCATGAATCAAATTTATGGTACAAATACCATGAAGGAAGAATTGAATTCTATAAAGAATAAAGATGATTGGTATTTTTTTGAGTTACTTAAAGGAGCAAACCCATATCATGTAAATGGGTATTTAAGAGAAAGAAAGACTTGTTAGGAAATATTGAGAGATACAATGCAAGCCTCATTGCTAAAGGATTCACTCGAAAGGAAGGAATCAATTACACAAATACATTTCCATTGGTGTATAGAAAAGATTCACTTCGTATAATTTTGGCATTGTTGCTCAATTTGACCTGGAATTGCATCAAATGGATGTGAAAATGGCTTTCTCAAATGGACCTGGAGGAAGAGGTTTTCATGAAACAACCAGAAGCATTTTTCCTTTAATAATGGTGAGCATTTGGTTTGCAAGCTTAAAAGATCTATATATGAATTGAAACAAGCACCCCGCTAGTGGTATTTGAAATTTCATGATATTATCTCATCACTTAGTTTTGAAGAAAATTTCATAGATCAATGTGCATACCATAAGGTGAGTGGGAGTAAATTTTGTTTTTTTTTGGTATTTTATATGGATGACATATTACTTTCAACCAATGATGATGTGAAACAATTTATTTCTAAAAATTTTGAGATGAAAGATATGGATGATGCATATTATATCATTGGTATTAAGATTCATTGAGAAAAATTATGTGGTATTTTAGGTTTGTCTAATGAAACCTATATTAATAAAGTTTTAGAAGATTTCGGACATAAGATTGTTCACCTAGTGCAGCTCCCATTGTGCAAAGGGATAGGTTCAATTTGGACCAATGCATTAAAAATGATTTTGAAAGGGAACAAAGGAAAACCATTCCATATGCTTTTGTAGTCGGAAGCTTGATGTATGCTCAATTTTATATATGACCGAACATTGCATTTGCTATTGAAATGTTAAGCAGATATCAAAGTAACCTAAGATTAGATCACTAAAGAGATACAAAAGAATTATTAAGGTACCTTCAAGGGACCAAAGATTGCATGTTTATGTACAAATGAACTGATAATTTGAAGGTGATAGGGTACTCAGATTTAGATTTTGTTGGGTGTGTTGATTCATGGAAATTGACATCAGGTTATATATTCATGTTTGCCCATAAAGCGATATCTTGGAGGAGTGTCAAGCAGTCGAAAGCAGTCTTTGACTGCTTCTTCTACCATAGAGGTTGAGTTTGTTTCTTTTTTTAAGGCTACATCATATGGTGTACGACTAAAGAGTTTCATACATGGGCTTAGACTCGTGGATTCCATTTTTACGCCATTGAAAATATACTGTGACAATTTAGCTTCTGTTTTTCTAGCTAAAAACTGTAAGAGTGATAGTAAGAGTAAACTGAAGTAAATCACTCGTTAGTATAGTCTTTATGAACAGTTTACAAAATGCATAAGAAGGGGGTTGAATTGTGTATCCTTTTTCGTGAATACAATCCCCTTTGATGTTTCTTTGAAAATTAACTTTATCAAAGCTATTAAGTGAATAGCATAATTGTTATATGAGAATAGCTACTTAGTTAAATTTCAAATAATTTCTATATACTTGTCTATGAACAATATAAATTAAACGTAAAGAGTTAGAGATTTTAGAAGTTGACACAACGATTTTATCCTGGTTCACCCCAAACCGTGGACTACGTCCAGCCTTCAGAATCCTTCTGAGATTTCACTATTCTTCTCAAACTATACAAGTATTCTTTCTCTACAGAGCCTCTTCAAGTCTCTTACACCAAGTATTGTTTTCACTCACTTAGCCTCTTTAGGCTCTCAGCTTTTCCTCTCTCTTACAAGAAAGATATTGCGAGCTTTGTTACAGTAATGAAAGCTCTAGTGTTTTGCACAATGAATACAGTGTTTTGCTAAAGTTCAAAAACGTAAATCGCTAACTCAAATCACTAACTTTTTTCAATATTCGACTCCGACTTGTATTTATAGCCTTCGTCTTCAACTGTTTCTTGATAACTGCTTCTTGTTTCTTGTTTCTTTGCAAGAACCTTCATTCAGTTGAGTTCTGTAACTAAGTCAAACTAATTAGCCATCCGACGTACTATCGGGTCTTCATCTTCGTATCTTCTTACTTTCCGCGCTTCCTTCTTAGTTTTGCTTTCTTTTTAGTTTTCGCTTCCTTCTTAGTTTCTGCTTCCTTCTTATTTTTGCTTCCTTCTTAGTTCCGCTTCCTTCTTAGTTTTTCGCTTCCTTCTTAGTTTTGCTTCCTTCTTAGTTTTCCGCTTCCTTCTTAGTTTCCGCTTCCTTCTTAGTTTTTCGCTTCCTTCTTAGTTTTGCTTCCTTCTTAGTTTTCCGCTTCTTCTTAGTTTTCCGCTTCCTTCTTAGTTTTCGCTTTCTTCTTATTTTTTCGCTTCCTTCTTAGTTTTGCTTTGTTGGATCCCGTTTTCGGAATCCAACCCTCTTGCTCTGATACCATAAATGTTGGGACCCGATCTCGGAACCGGACCCCAATCGAAAAAAACAACAAAAAACAGAAAGCAAAGCGAAACAAGGAACAGAGCGGAAATCATAAAGCAGAAGCCAAATACATAAGCGAAGTCAACATAATGGACACGAATCAAATCGGATAATAAAAAAATACAGAAGCAAAATCGAAAGCGGAAATCGAAGGAATGAATTTCGAAGCGAAACGAATCGGAAGCAAATCAAAAATGAATTAAACAAACGGTTAAATCGAATTGAAACAAATTCCGACATCCGACAAAAGCGTCGCGTTGGAAACCCTAAGACTAAACCAATCCGAAATCTGATATAATTTTTTTCTTTCTCATTCCTTTCATCTTTATTCAATCTTTAACAAATCAAAACAATATAATTTCCCCACTGGAAAATTTATCCTCGAACAACACTCAATTCATATAATTCGTCTTAAACATGTACTATCTCAATATCATCTTTAAAAAAAACTCAAATTACTTGATTTCTCTTAATCAAGCATATCTTAATCTCATCTTTAAAACTCTTATTTTCATTTTCCTTTGCCTACATATCTAGCCATATACAATTTAACAAAATTTGGACATCATAACGGCTGCATTTTCAAAAACCCAAAAACCTGCAAATGGTTTTAACGCACTTCTATAAACCAAACCAAATACTCACAATTCATCGGACCTCTTGTCCGATTCCCATCATACACAAACACAATCCTATACCTCAAACACTTCAATAAGTCTCAATCATAAATCAATATCATCGGACCTCCCGATCGGAATCCATATCACAAGCAATCCCATTCATAATCATAAGCAATTTATACAATTCATATCCCATAATCATACACAAACTCAATTCCATACATAAATTTATAATTCATATACATCATGAATTAATGCTTACAAAAAATCTTAATGGCATTCCAAGCCATAAACAAATCCAATACTAAATTCCCCAAATACATAAAACACTAGCTAAGCAAAATCGAACACAATCCTTGACTTTCTTTCATTCGATCTCCCGCTCGAATACCTGGAGATGGGGATGAAAGGGGGTGAGCTTGACAACTCGTGGATAACATGTTTATAAAACGAATGATAAGCAAAAGCATTTTTAAAACTCATTTTTCGTTTATAGACATTTCACAAAGATAATTCATCAAAAGCTTATTTTTTTCAAACTTTTCAAAATCAATCATAATCAATTTCCAAATTTCATGGTTGAAAACTCATTTTCTCATTTCTCAAAATTCTCAAAGTTTTCACATATCATAAAAAATTTCAAACACATGAATGCATCACATATATAAACAAAATCAAAATCGCATAACACATCAAAACGGTTTGGTTAGGTCTAGATCAGAACGTACTGCACATTTCGGCATAGCGGTCCTGTGCAGCCGTGAACAGAACGTACTACACTTTCTCGCATAGCGGTCCAATGTAGCCGTGAACTTAAGGGAGTCCGAAATCGGAGCTCCAATGCCACTAGCGGGCAGGAGGGCAAAGCCTTTAAAAATGAGACAACTGCACTTGACTCTAACTTATGGGACCTAACCAAACCCACATAACACATTTTCATGCTTGAAAAATCATATTGCCCGAAGGCACATTTCGAAATCTCAAATTTTCATGTCATGTCAAAATCAAGCATAATGTGACACATATTTCACATATCGAAATCTTAATTCATCCAAACACAAAGAACGCACAAATCATCGCAATTGCTTAAAATCATAATTTACATGACCATTTTTCAATCAATCAATCACAAAGAATGAAGCAATGAAATCATTAATTTCTCAAATTATTCAAAATATTCAACTAATAATGAATTTCATAATTATTTCAATTTCTTAAAAACATTTCAAAAGCGTTGACTTTAATCATTCAAAAATCATAATTTTCAAACATTAACATAAACAATAATTTGAAAACATTTGCTTCTTGATTTTTCAAAATCACATAAT
>JANITX010000004.1:25986234-25998491 GCA_027564395.1 Erythroxylum ulei
CAAAACACAAGAAAACTCAAATGTCTTTCATTTCATCAAATGCTCATAGATTCATTCATACCTTTCATTCATTACAACGAATCATACCATATTTCCTCATTAAATTTCATTTAATAATTTCTAATTTCCAAGAAAAGTTTGGGGTCCAACAAATTCCTCCTCTCTTTTTTCTTTTTATGGGAGTTCTCTCTTACTAAATGGCTAGTAGTTATATAACTGAGAGTCTTGAAAATTGGATGTTAGCAGAGACAAGATAAAGAAGACTTATATGTTGCGTGTGATATAAAGAATGAGGGCTCCTTATATAGTGTCTAATAGAGAAACTTGTAAGGAAGAAAAACATTATAACACAAGTGCAATAATAGTTCAATATTCAAATTTTATGTTAAAATAAGGCACTGCTATTTGCTTCTTACTTTGCCAGGATATTAAGGAATTGACGATAAAGAAACAATATCCAATGATAGATCATCGATCAGTATGATCTCTAGCCTAATTAGCATCATAATAGGCTTTCAAGTATAATTTAGATAAGCTAGAAAAATGGAGAAAATGAAATAAAGTTCCTTTTACTTAACGAGAAAACAAAAAAAGTGTTGTAAAGTGAGTAGTCCAAGAAGCAAACATGAACTAGCTGGCCTCATAAATAGTATAAACTATACCAGGATGAGTGATAATGAGATAAAAAAGAAATTTGACCAACTATTAGTAAAGAGTTCCATTAGTGGTAGAAAAATGACCATTATACACAATAGGAGTACTAATTGTCTTACCATTAATAAAACCAATTTAAGAAAGGAGGTTTGTAGTATATATTTTTTAGATAAATAGTACCTTATACAATCAAATGATAACTCAAGAATAACAAAGTAGATAATATGTCCAAGATATTTTATTTGAAACTATTTAATTATAATTTTTTTTTTATGTAATGGATTCCTTACGAATTATATCACCAGTGATGATCATGCCATCTACACAAAGACAAAACAAAATAAAACCTTTCTATTTGATGAAGACATAATGCATGATCATAGGAACTTAAATGAAAACCAATATGCCTAATAGTCGAGCTAAGTTTAGCAAACCATACTTAAGGATCTTATTTTATGCCACAAAGAGCTTTATAAAAAAGACAATTTTATTAGAAGGATAATTGCATCTAATAAAGACAAATTTTATTATAAGAAAATTGGGGGGGGGGGGGTGCATATTCCTTATTAGAGAAGTGCCCTAAAGGCAATCGTCTTTAGCATTTATTGTACAAATCTTTATGATTAATAAAAGGGCATTTTCATTAATTTGATGTTTAGGTTCTTTATGAATTGATAATGATCTTAAATCGAATTAATAAAGTCTTTGATACATTACATAGCATCAAGGAAATCATGATGAGATCATGATAATGAGATCCTTATCGTGTGTAATTATATTAGTGTCTAAATTATCTTTAGTTGCAATATCCCACTACCATAGAGTATATACCCGAACATCCAAGGACATTCAAGTACATATCCTATGATAATGGTATGTTAGAGCAAAAACAAATCCAACTTATACATGGCATCATCTAACATAATTTAAGAGTCATCAAATGTAAAACCATTCACTGCATTCATTGACAAAAACTTTCATTATATTTTACAATCCTTATACAAGTTCTAGACAAGAAACTAAAAAATACAAAATTACAAATCTTCTAGTGTCAGCTGACAGACCTCTGAGCCATAACTAAGTCCAAAATGTTCCTCTAATATGGTTTAAGAAACTAGGTCTCCTGTCTCATACCTGAAAAGCCACGTTGCGATTTTTATGAGTTTTACGAACTCAATGAGTAAACCAACATTTATGATTTCACCCAAATCATATAAACAAATCACATATTTCACAAATATTCATTCAGAACATGTATATTCCAAATACTTACACTAACATGGCACATCATATAATCATTACGAATCAGAACAAATATATATACACTTATAGATGTATATGAGACTCCAGATTCATTGTTATTGTTGTGATTGAGTGCCTTTCACATACATATACAGATACTGGCCCATTGGGTTCAGTCAAAATCAGAAATCACGGAAAAAAGTTCTACGTGAAGAAACAGAAATCACGGAGCGAAGCTCTATGTACAAGCGCTTTCATACTGGCTAATCCGGTCACAACGCCTTTATCTAAGCATGTATTTTATGAAATTCACAATATGCCATGTATAATTCATATATGATGCACAGTCATAATCTCATAGTCATCGGACCTAAATCCGACATTCAACTTTCATTGAGAATTCACATAGCATAATATACAATCAGAATCTCATAGTCTTTGGACCTAAGTCCGGCATTCAACTTTCGTTGATAATTCACATAGCATTTGAATTTCAAAACAATCAAAGCACTTCCATTACATTCCCGAATATTAAACTCCTCAAATTTTAAGTCCGGAATTCAGAAACAAATCATAATCATAACACAATCAGTTCAATATTTGGAAATCAAACAAATTCAATCAATCCTATAAAAATCATCTAAGTTGACTCACAGTACGCTCCAATATGCTATTACCTGGATGGACCGAAAATATCTAACTGGCATCCAATGTGCTCCTCCCTAAATTAGAAAACTCATTTACAAATATCACACCTTTGCACAAATGTATAAGTATTCCTTTATGCACATCTACTTATATAAAATATGGACAATGCATATTCAATGACAATTCCGGGTATCTTATTATGATACTTATCATCAAATCATTTAAATATAGAAAAACTCATTAATAACATTTGTACTTGTAATTTGGACTATAATAAAACAATGTGCAACTAATTGTACAACCCAATTGACCATTTTAGAATTTTCTAACAACATGCTTTCGGATCAACTCTACAAAATCATTCTGATAAGGTAAATGACATAATTAAGCAACACTTCCTTCTAGAAAGTTATTCTCAAATGTCTTAAGTTTCTAATGAAACTAAGATCATACCATTTGATTAAGCATTCCAAAAGTTATACTCAATTTACTTTGTACTGTTCTATGAACTATAACTGTACACTGTATTAAACTTCAAGTCAGATTTTGTAATTCTTAGAGATAGAATTAGAATTCAATCTCTTTAGATAATTTATAGCCATACGTCTCTAGTTAAATTTAAATTAAGAATCATTCCATTTGTAAACCTAATGATCAAAATATAATCAAAATACCAAAGTATGTTCAGTGAAATCATACCAGTTTTCATATTCTAGTATTCCTCAACATTTTCATCTTAAATTCATGAATCAATCCATTTTAGATGGCTACAATTTTTGGTAGAGATGAAGAGCAATTTCTTATGAGTCTATTGGTTTAAGAATCAAGTCATTTTAACATCGGATGAAGAAGTTATAATAAAAAGATTGAAGGATGTTTAAAAATAATTTCTTCAGAAAAAATCAATTGAAAGTCTAGATCGTGCAAAATATCCACCTGCGCCTGTGAATTCGCAGTCATGTAGAAGCACGATTGCGATTTGTGACTTTTTGCAGCGAAGTCATGATCATGCTAAAGCACTATCGTGATTCACGATCTTCTTTTGAGAATCACGAACGCGCTTTCCATCCTTTTCACCGAATTCCTTTTCTTCTTCTCCTTCCATTTTCCTTTTAGTTCCTGATTTACTCATTCCTAATTCATCTATTCCACATTTCTAATTCCAAATAAATCTCTAAACAAATCATATTCAAGTTCACCATTCAAACACCAAAATCCGAAACTTCATATTCACTTCCTCTCTTTACTGTAAATTTTCCAAAAGTTAATTCTCACTTCAATTAACTCAAATAACACTTAAAACAATTCTTTTAACTCATTTTTAGCTCATCAACACACACACAATTCAAAAATCCAAGATTCACACTTAAACATCAGAATCAGATTCTCACACATGCAAATTTCAATTTTCTGCATTTTATTTATCTTACTTTCATCTGAAGCATTTTCCACCTTTCTATATATCACGACCTTACCCATTTTTCATTCTTTATCATCAAACTCACTTAAATTCATTTCTACCGATACTAAACAGATTCATGCATGTACAATGGTAACAACCCATTTTCGGTTTTCTCTAAACCAAAACAGAGTATATTCATCAATTTTTCGGTACTCTTCCATAACTCATTTCAAACAAAAACAGATCCTATTTTGTATTTCTATATCACAAATTTTTCATCTGATTCACTCATCACCGAAACTACACTTGTCAATCCCACTCATGCATGTATATATTTACACTGTAAAACATTATCAGAGTTACTTACTTAATTCAGCAAAAACTCTAACAGTAACTTTCGATGGAAGTAGTAACAAATCTCTAGTAGTGAGATTTCAGTGGATAAATAGAGAACAAGGAACAAGTTGTGTTTTGAAAGGTTACGGTGAAGAACATGCTATAGTGTTCTTCTCCTAACTCAAAACATAACCCACGTATCCTCTTTGCATGTATTACATTTGTCACTAAACTAAAATTACCACGTCACCAAACATGAAAGCCATTTGTCAAAATTTAATCAGTCCACGTGTCACACTAGGATTGGTCCAAATTTTAACTCTTTTCCTAAAATTCACCAAAAATTTCCAAAATACCCGAAATATACAAAAGTTGCCAAATCACATTTAATACACTCCAATTTAATTAGTAAAACAATTTAATCCACAATTTTCATTTATAAACCAATTTACTCGGAAATGCCAATGAATGCATGTATAATCATGTTAATGTGCATCAATCAATATTCTCTTGTATGTGCAACTCATATTCAGTTTAAGCATAATATGCATTTTCTAATTTTTCAGTAATTTCTCATAATACACTATTCTAGTCTTAACATGGGTAACGGGATGCTACAAAACTTGACAGGCATTTGACACAACTTTTTCTAGTTTTTGTGTGTAATATTTTGTTTTACTAAATTGATTTTTAATTAGATTATCTTTAAATTAGTTTTAATTCTAATAAATCTATAATTTTTTTTATAATTTACTAAAAATTATTTTCAAAAGGGCTAATTTTTATTAGGAATTGTTTAGAATTTAGATTTCTTTTTAATAGTTAATTATTAAATTAAACTAGTTATTAGATCAATAATTAGAATAAAACTATGTTTAAAGGTTGTCTTTCATAATTTAATTATGTTAGATATAATTTGTATAATAAGATTATATTAATTATGATGAGAACTATTTTTTTTTTAAATTTGAAAAATTTAAAGCTCTCAATTAAATATTTAGTACATATTTAAAAAGTGATTGTTGCCTTTCATTATTCAAGAATAAAACTAGAGTTTTGTTTAATGTAAGGATTATTGAGCAAACTCAAGGCTTCTTTAATACGCTTTATTTTAAATTAATAGGTTTCACTCAACTAAATTTGTATAGTTTGGATGAGCAAACCTATAATCATATGAATTTAGAGTGTAAGGCTAGGAATAATATTTAAGATATATTTTGGCAAAAAGTTGTTACCAAATAGATCTAAAAGTCACATAAGATGTGATTAATAAGGTTGTTAACTATCTAATTTAAATTTAGTTAGTTTGTTGGGCAAATTCAAGATCTACTTAGTTTAAATAAGATCCTAACTTATTAGAAAATTATTTGATAATTTATAAATTGTAGCTTAAGAATCGTTCTCAGGTAAGAAAAGAAACTGCATGTTCTTAGCACTGCAATTCCACCAGATGCTTGTTCGAATTCAAATAATGAAGTCTAAGAGAGATATCGGTATTGTTAGTCTTTAATGGCACCCAATAAGGGATGTGAATTATGTGTTTACAAAATTTAACAATTTTTATATCTAAAGTACCTAATTAATAGCTATCAATATATAATTATTTAATCTAAATCATTTAAACAATTGAAAAATAATTTAAACAGGATAAAGAAAAAAAAACTGATTTATAATAATTCATCAAATAGCTTTACCTATATACATTCCAAAGACTCTTATTATAATTCCATTATAATTCTTATTTCAAAGTGAAGAATAACTTTAGTACAATCTTTTTCAACAATTACAATCTTTTTCTAAGATGAAGAGGAGCCTTAGTATGACTTGGATCACCCCCCAAGTATATTAATATAATACTCCAACCAAAACCTACTACTTAAAATGTCATTTTATCACTTAATAAATCCATAGAGGCTCACTCATATAAATATGAGACAATAATGCTCAAATAATTGAAAAACTTCGAAATGTGTATAAAATAAACTAAAATACTTAGTGATAAAAACAATAAGAAAACATATATTTATAAGGTTTTGGGACCCTATTAATCATTAGAGTCAAAATCTAGTCATTATAATGACTAGTTGCAGAGCAACAATTGACCAGTATAATAAGTTGGTTAACTAATATTCATTGAAAGCATAGATTCACTAGTTGTTGAGACATTAATTAACTAGTATGGCATATTGATAATCTAATACTACAAAAAACTCTTGAAGAGATCATATTTAACAACTTAAACTTATATTAATCGACCATTAACCTATATAGGTCGACCACTCCCTCCCTAAAAAAATGATTTTAACAAATTTAAATCCCCAAACTTAATTTATTTAATGAATTTATAATTTAAACACTTCCCAAAATGTTGTCTAAAGAATTTTGGAAGATCAAGAAGCCCTTTTTATTAAAACAAAAAGCTTTAATGCTTCTTAATGAATGAATAGACTTATATAATGAAGTAAGATGAAAGTTTTATACATGATAAGCCTTTGAGACTATCAAATTAACAAAGTAAGATTACAATACAAAATGTCAAATGGTATTGATGAATCTTGATCTTCTTTTGTTCTTGGTTTATCTTCATTTTTACAGTTGCAAAATTCAACTTCTATTTATCAACTTCATAAACTATCTTTTTGAGTTTATTGCTTCAATTTGTTTTAATATTGCTTTGCATCAAAATAATAAACTCATTAGTAGTAACTCTGTTTATTATCATCAAAAGAAAAATTAGAACCTCCTTTGGTTCAATAATCTCCAATTTTTTATGTTGATAATATATTTATGTTGTTAGAGAATACTAATAAAATTAATCATGCAAATAACTAATCATATAAAGATAATGATTAGCTCCCTCTTAATTCTGCATAAAATATAATCAATATCAAGAACATAATTCAATATAAAAAATAAAAGAGATATTCAATACTAAAGAAACATTCACACATATAGATAACATAAATTTACTCAAGTATAACACATAAAGTGCAAGGAATACAAAAATGACAAAATGATCACTCATCTTGAATTTCATCACTTCCTTCAAATCTAATTTATCTACTCTTTCTTCCCCTATTTGGAATCATAAAAAATAAATCATTTATCTAAAAAAAAGATTTTCATACATTAAACTAACTTGGTTAAAAAATTAAATCTACTTTGATCATGGTTGAAGAGCTTTCTCAATAAAGAGTGACATTAGATATTTACATGTTAAAAAGGTCAATCTTAATATAAGCATCCTTAACTATATCTACTTTTGCAAGTTTTGACAAAATTAGAGGTCAAAACTGTAAAAAAATATAAGCAATATTGCAATATCAAGCAATCAATTTCATAAAATTATGTAAGATAAAGCACATGTATCTCCTCCCTATAGTTTTAAAAAAATCTCTTAATCTTTAAAATTCTCAAAAAACTCCTAGTTTCACTTTTTCCAAACAAAACTTTTCTCTTTGATTATGGTTAAAAATAATGATAAAATATACGTAATATGAACATTAGATGTTAACTGCAAATGTTACTAATATAGTAATCAAACTCAACTCTTAAATCTAACCCAAATCAATTAAATTTGATTTAAATTAATAATTTAAGATAATTATAATAATTATTGTTTTAAATAAGATTTAATCACTTTGATTCGAGTTTAAGAGCTCAGTTAAATTTCATGTAAATAGTATTTGATTAATCCATGTCTAATGATTATACTACATAAGTTTTATCGTTATTTTTAACTAAAGTCTAAGAGAAGGAATTTTTCTGGAAAATTGAGACTAAAAGGAGTTTTTTTTTCAAGAATTTAAAAGATTAGGAGGTTTTCTAAAGTTTTCTTAAACTATAAGGGAGGTATGTGTCTTTTACCTGAGAATGTATAATTCTAAAAGCCCCAAAATTTCAAAGAAATTGAGAGAATAAAATACTCAAATTTGAAACAAATATGATACAATCACACTAGATTCCTAAAACCCTTGAATGCATCATGTAATTTATAGAAAAACATTTAAAGCATAAATATTATAAAACTCCTAAAATTAGGGATGATATAAAGAGAATATGTGTGATAATAATTTTGTACATAAAGGAAAAAAAAAATCAAAGATAGGGTAACTAGTTGCAATGGGGAATGGTGTTTTTTCAAGGAAAAAGTGAATTATCTAGGGTTTTGGAGAGGCATAAACAAAAGAATAAAACATGAAATAGAAGAAAGGCAAAAGAAGGGAGCTTAAAATTGTGTGTATTAATCAACCACTCATAAATATTGGTTGACTAGTTAAAGGTTGTGATCAACCATTCATATTCACCAAATGGGCTATAATTTCACTGTAACTTAATTTTCTTTCCTAAACGAGATATTCTTCAACCAATGGTCTATATTGATCGACCATTGGGGCCAAATGATTGACAATTTATAAAACCAATCTTCTCACAAACTCACTGGAGGAAACATTTTCTTTGATGAGGAGGCATTAGTCAACCACTCAAAGACATTAGTTGACTAATTTGAGTAAGTGGACAACTATGACTTTTAGCAAACAAAGAATGAACTTATTGAAAAGAAGAAAATTTTCTTAGGTGGAGTGCCATTGATAGACCATAAAAGGATATTATTCTATCAATATGTCTAAATGGTCACATAAATTAGCGATCAAACACCTAACAAACTCATTGGAGAGTAAGGGAGGGCATATTTTATGAACACTAGTCAACCATACTAAGATATTGGTTAACTAGTTAACTAAATAACTTGTAAAATAGCCTTTAAACTTAAATTAAAACATCAAAATACTTAATAAATAATGGGAATATCAATAAAAATTATAAACATTAAAGGATACTTTAATCATATAAAATCATGTACAATTTTCTCCTATTAACACCATTCATTTGTTTAGTGAAACTATATCACAATTGGTCTAGTATATCAACAAATTTTAACTCAATACCCTATTAGCATATAATCTCTAAGTTTAGTTCGATAATATATGGAATAAATGTTCAATACTTATTCATAGTGCAAACTCAAACATTCACACTAAGGATTTAAACTTAAATTGACACATAAATGTAAGATATTATATATTTCTAAATTATGAACTAATAATTACCTCTTGTTGAATATCAAGTATGATATGATTTGAATGAAAATTCTTTTTGAATTTTCAAGATATTGGAAGAATATCATCCTCACTTAGTTCAATAATTGACTCTTTTGAAGAGTCTTTGAACATTCTTGCCCTCTTTGAGGATTAATTTTTTTTTCATATTATGCATAAACATCTATAATACTTTCTTAGACTCAAGAAGGTTAGTTCATCAATATAAAATAATAAACTATTTAGAAATAATACTCAATTCAATAAATGCCATCTCTGATACATACCATTTACTCTTTCTTTTCTAAAAGCCCTACAAAATAAGGCAATCAATATGTTTTAGGTACCTAAATGAGCTTGGTTCCTTGATTGTTAAGACTCATTTTTTTCGACCTACACTTTCATGTTTACCATTTTTTGCTTGATAAAAAATCTATCAACATGTCAATACTTATCATAAAAATGAGATACCATGTAATGATGATGCATAAATGAATTTCTTAGTCTTCTATATATGTATTCTTCATGAGGAATATTCATTTGGACATTTGAGGTATTGAATGTTCTTTTAAGATAGTGAAATGACCTACCTTAATTATATGCATTATATCTACTATGACTAAATATTTGATACAAGCTTATTTGATTCCTAAAAGGGTGTAAGTGGATTTGCATGTTATCATAAGACTTATGCCTATTCTTCCTTTGAGAGTATGAAACTCTATGCCTAAATTATGATCACATATAAGAAACCAAAATTTTTGCTCTTAAAATGAGTCCTAGTGAATGTGGCATATGTATACATATGTTTAAATTTGGATGTTTGATACTCATTGTCACATTAAACAGTGATTCTTTGCTATGTAAATATTTTCCCTTGAAAAACATGGTTTTAGAGTTGACTTTACTTCCGTGGTTATATCCTATTATTAGATTTCTTTTGAAATCCTAACATGTCCTCTGGCTTTTCACATCCCTTTGTAAACTTGTACATGTAGGCATCAACTTCTTTTCTCAATGTTTTATTCTCATTCCTTAATGCATCTACGTCATGATTATTACCAGCCATCAAATTTTTGATTTTTTAATGTTATGCAAAATTTTCATCTTTTCATTCTCATTTATACATTCATTTAACTATTTTTATAAATTCTTGAGTTTAAAAGGTAATTTCTTTCTCTTCTTTCCCATGATTTCTAAACTTTTGACTAGTTTATTGTATGTTAAATCATAATCACTATCACATAATTAGAGTTAGATGTTACCCCATCATTGCTCATAGAGATAAAGGACATGTGAGCTATCTCTCCTTCTAATTGCTCATTTTTAGATTCACTTATGGGATGATTTAAGTGCTTTCTTTTTGTCCTTTTTCTCCTTATAATTTCCTTCATACTTCTTATTATCTTTGAGTTGAGAACATTGTGACTTTATATGACATGGTTTTCTAAATTCAAAGTAAATAATCATAGAGTATTTATGTTTTAAATCACCTTTACCTTATTTGAATTCCTTTCTTTTGTAGAATTTCTTCTTCAAGAATTCATTGAATTTTACAATGATTAAGACAATACCTTCTTCATCACTTTCATTAGTTGAAGTTTTCCTCTTTGCTTGATTATTCCTTTGAGGCTTGAACATTAAATTCTTCTTTTTTTGGAAACTTTGTTTCTTCATGTGCCTCTTAAAGCCTTATTCCATATGTAAGAAGAGATCTAGTAATTTCCTCCATTGATAGTGTTGTTAGATCCTTGGCTTCTTTTATAGCCATCACTTTAGCTGCTTACATATTTGAAAGTGACCTAAGAAACTTTCTTACCATTTCAACATTATTATAGGTCTTTCCAAAATTTTAAGAGCATTAATAATATCAATAAATCTGGTGCACATGCTAGATATGCTTTCATCATACTTTATTTGAAACAATTCATACGTTGTGTTAGCATTCTCACTTTGCTCTCCTTTATTTGATTTGTTCTCTCATGTGTAATTTCTAAAGTATGTCAAATTTCATAACCCACTTCACACATAAAGACTATATTGAATTTATTTTTTCCTAATGCATAAAATAAGAGTATGTGCCCTTATTATTAAAGGAAATAAATCTCTTATCTTAAGATTCCAATTTTTCTTTAATTTGGGAACCTTTTTGTTATCTATAATTTTCATAGTTATGAAGGGGCCACTTGAAATTGTTTCCTATAGGGTTACGATTTTAGTTATTAAGAAAATTTTCATCCTTATTTTCCGGTAAAGATAGCCATCTCCCTCAAATGCTTTGTCCCTCTTGGTTGAATAATGATGATGATGTTTCTAAATATGTCATTAAGATCTTTACTATGTAATTTTGCTAGAACTATTAGCCTACTAGACCCATTCTGATACCATTTATTAGCTTCTAATAGCATTCATGAAGGGGTGAATTGAATGTTTCCAAAATTAACAAACATTTGTATCCAAGGTTATAACATCCCAGATTACCCACTTACAGATATTGTCCGCTTTGGGCCTTGGCCCAGCCAAGCCCTTACGGTTTTGCTTTTCTCGAGGCCTTCCCAGGAGGTCACCCATCTTAGAACTACTCTCACCTAAGCACATTTACCCTCAGAGTTCCAATGGGATCCGGTGTATTAGGCCATAGAAAATATGTCTGTAAAGAAGAGGTATTCGTACCCTTATAAGGTGTACTTCGTTCTCCTCTCCAACTGACGTAGGATCTCACACTCTCCACCTCCACTTAGGGCCCTGCCCTCTTTGAGGCTCAGCCTAGCTGGCACAAAGATTCAGGTACCGGCTCTCTTGGACCCCGTCTCCGAGGCCCAACATTCGGACCCATACAAGCATAGAAGACCCAAACCGACACTAATACTGACCTC
>JANITX010000004.1:25998591-26011600 GCA_027564395.1 Erythroxylum ulei
TCTAACAAGCCTACTACTAATTAATCTAACTTAATCCTAACCCTTCATTCTAATTTCAAATTTCTAATTTCCATTCATCCTTGATAGTTCAAAGACTCAACTAAAATAAAAATAAAACAATTAAATCAAAATATAAATATAAATAAAAAAATTCGGAGCCTAACAGGCTCATTCACATAAATATGAGAAAATGATACTCAAATGTTTAAAAATATTAGAAATTTTTGTGAAGTACCAAAATACTTCTTAATGCTAAAGCTAATGAGAAAACATGTATTTATAGGTTTTTGAGACCCCTACTAGTCATTAGAGCTAAAAACTAGCTATTATAATGGTTAGTTGTAAAGCATTGGTTAACTAGTACAATATATTAGTCAACCAATGTACATTGAATACACAAATTCATTAGTCATTAAAACATTGTTCAACTAATAGGCATATTGATCCACTAGTATGACATATTGGTTGACCAATACATTGATTAATGTTATAATAAACTATTGGCACATCATATTTAATAACTTTATTCTATATTCATTGACTATTAAGCCATATAAGTTGAAAATCACCCTAAAATTATGATTTTAACAACTTTAAATGCTCAACCTTAATTTTTTAATGCAAAAACACTTCTCAAAATATTGCTTAGAGAGTGTTTGAAATCAAAAGGCTTTTCTATTAAAATCAAATCCTTCAATACCTTATGATGAATGAATTCATACAATGAAGTAAGATGAAATATTTATGCATCATGAACCTTAGAGATTATCAAATTAACAAAGTGAGATTACAATTAATAATACAAAATATATAATGACTTTGATGATCCTTGATCTTCTTTAATTTTTTATTTTATCTTTATTTTGATGGTTACAAAATTCAATTTCTTTTTATCAACTTCATAAACTATCTTCTTGAGTTTATGACTTCATTTTATTCTTATATTGTTGTTCATCAAAATAATAAATTCATCAGTAGTAATTATATTTTGTTATCACCAAACTATCGATTAGAACCTTTCTTGGTTATATTGATGATGTTGAACAAGTTAAATGTATGACATTAGTAGTAAATCTCCTAAGCTTCAAAGGAAGTATGAAAATTTGAATGCTCCTGTTATAATTATGCATCTTAAGAAGTTATTTAGAGCATGGAATAAGCTGAAGAGTTATCAAACTCCTAGAGTATTATATTAATATAAGATAACAAAAGGATCTTCTAGGCATTTACATGTACTGATTATGATTGCCTATATTAAAAAATTGAGTTAATTAGGTTTAGTCATAAACTATGAGTTAAGCATTGATTTGGTGTTTAAACTCTTACTTTAAGCTATTCATAATTCATTATGAACTTTTATATAATCCAAAAGGATATATCATTATTTGGATTAATAAATATGCTTAAGATTGAAGAGGTATAGCTTAAGAAAGAACCTAATGTTATTCTTATTGTATATTCTTTTAAGATCAAGAACAAAACTCCCTTAAAGAATAAAAAACATAAACAAAAAGCTTATACTAAAGTAACAAAGCCAAAAAGTGGTGACAAATAGAAGAAAAGTGATAAGGAAACATATTTTCATTATAGAGGCAATAGATACTGGAGGAGGAATTTTAAAGTTTGTCTTACTAGCCTAGAAGATAAAAAGCTTAAGGAGGCTACTTCTTTAGGTATGTTTATGATTGATATTGATCATTCTACTTTTGTTCCACATTTTTAGGTATTAGATATTAAATGTAGTTCTCATATTTGTAACAGTGTGTATATATTAACAAGGAGTAAATCATGGACGAAAGGCAAAGTAAATTTGCGAGTTATCAATAGAGTAAGGGTTACTGCATTAGTTATAGAAACTTGTAGTTAAGCTTTACCTTCTGGCTTTGTACTAGAAACATATAATTGTTATTACGTTTCAGTCATTAAATTTTTTTCCATTTCTTATTATATTTTAATGGATTTATTTTTATTACTAAGAATACATGTTATTATTTTTATAAAGATGATGTATATTATAGACCTAATTTTCTAATATATGGTTTCTATGAATTAAATGTTACAATGTCATTCCTTAATATAAATAGAAAAAGAAAAAGAAAAAGAAAATTAAATGACCAAATTCCATCTTATTTATGGGATTGTAGGCTAAGTCATATCAACGGAACTAGAATTATAAAGTTATATCAATCAATATATTTGGATCCTTTTGATTATGAATTATATGAAACTTGTGAATCTTTTTTATTAGATAAGATAACTAAACTACCTTTAGTTGTAAGTAAGAGCATGTCGATGAGTTAGTAGAGCTTATACATTTAGATGCATATGGCCCTATGTCTACTTGCACTAGAGGTGGGTACTTATATTTCATTATATTCACATATGGTCATTTCAAATATGGTTATATATATTTAATAAAAAACTTTTAATCATTTGAAAGGTTCAAATAATTTATACTTGAGGTTTAAAAATAAAATGTTAAGGAGCATTAAGACATTTAGATTTGATTGAGGTGGTAAGTACATAAAACATGAGTTTTTTTATTACTTGAAAGAGAATGGGATTATATCACAATGGACTCCTTTTAGAACTCTAGAATATAATAGAATGTTTGAAAGGAGAAACCATACTCTATTAGATGTAGTATGTTCTATGATGAGTTATATAGTCCTTCATATCTCTTTTTAAGGATATTCTAAAAAATTTCTACTTACCTTCTAAATAGAGTTCCATCCAAATTGGTTGATAAAATACCATATAAGACATGAATTGGTATTAAACTAAGTTTTCAAGCTTAAAGATTTACGCATATGATGCTTATGTGAAGCATGAAACATCTAGTAAGCTTTAAGTTAGTCAAATAAATACAAATTTGTTCAACATTTAAAAGAGTATATTAGATATCAATTTTACCATCCTTTTAAGCAAAAGGTATTTATCTCAAAATATGCTACATTTCTAGAAAGGTAATTTATTCTCAACAAAAGTAGCAGAGGTGAGCTAAAACTTAGAGAAGTTTAAGAACCACAAATTCACATCCAGATGGAACAAAAAACTTAAGTTGATACATATGATGTACAACTAAGAGTTTAAAAGACATATTTTTTGACACACTATAAGATATGTCTTCCCCTCACTAGATTAAATCTATATATTAATGAAGGGAAAGATCATGTATCACTCATAGATGGTGAGCCTACTACTTTTAAAGGAGCAATTTCTCACAATGATTCTTTAAAATAGTATAATGATATGAGATT
This sequence comes from Erythroxylum ulei, assembly GCA_027564395.1. Lineage (NCBI taxonomy): Eukaryota > Viridiplantae > Streptophyta > Magnoliopsida > Malpighiales > Erythroxylaceae > Erythroxylum > Erythroxylum ulei. Next base: position 26,001,852 of record JANITX010000004.1, read on the forward strand.
CGAAATAGAATCTATATACACTAACCAAGTACGATTTTTGGTGGAGGCTCTCGATGGTATTATACCCATTAGTTGCAAGTAGGTTTTTAAGAGAAAAACTAACATGGATAGTAATGTACACATATATAAAGTAAGGCTAATGGCTAAAGGATACAAACAAAATTAAGCAGCTAATTTTGATGAAACTTTTTCACTAATAGCTATGCTTATATTTATAAGGATATTAGTGGCTATAGTTGCATAACATGAATATGAATGATGGTAAATATATGTAAAAATGATATTTCTTAACTGAAACTTGCTTAAAAATGTGTATATGACACAACCTAAAAGTTTTAAATCTATGAGGTTTCCTAATTAAGTATATAAATTGTAAAAATCTATTTATGGATTTAAGAAAGGGTTAAAGAATTGGAACATTCATTTAGATGAGATAATTAAAAAGTTTGATTTTAAGAAAAATGTGGATGAAACTTGTGCCTATAAAAAGGTAAGTAAAAATTTAGTCATCTTCTTATTTCTATACATAGATGATATGCTACTAATTAAAAATGATATACTAATGTTCCAATCTATAAAGGTTTCGTTATCTAATAACTTCTCTATGAAAGCTATGGAAGAAGCAACCTATATTCTTGGAATAATATAAAGATAAATCAAATAGGTTGATTGGCTTATCCCAGTTTGCGTACATAAAAGAAATGTGAAAAAGGTTTAGCATGGAGAATTTCCAAGGGGATTTTTACTTATATTACATGATATTTCTCTTTCATAAAGTATATGTCTAAAGACACAGAAATAGAGAGATAAAGTAAGTTATGTTCCATATGCTTTGACCATTGGATTGATCATGTATGTGATGATATATACTAGACTAGATATCTCTTATACCAAGCTAATCCTAGTGATGGCTACTGGATAGTTAAAGATGTTTTTCTTAGTCTACAGAGGAGTTAAACTAAATGTTTAGGAGAGTTTGAATGATAACATATCACAATCTAATTACATCTTTTTAATGGTGGTATGGTAAATTAGAAAAGTTCTAAGTAACTAACGATCATTGATTATACAATTGAGTATGGTAAATTAGAAAAATTCTAAACAACTAACCATCATTGATTATACAATTGAGGTAAATTACATTTCCATGTTAGAGTAAAAAAGGAAGTAATTTGGATCAAGAAGTTTATCACCAAACTAGGAGTAGTTTCTAGCATGATTGAGTTAATAGTATTATACTTAACAACGGTGCCATTATACACGTAAAGGAATCAAGGTCTCATCAACAATCCAAAGAAGTACTCACAAAGTTTCATTTGATTAAAGAGACAGTCGTGTAAAAAGAGATTGCATTAGAGCAAGTTCCTACTGAAGAGAATTTTATAGATCCTCTCACTTAGCCTTTAGCTCAAAAGATACATGATCAATATATAGATGGTTATCATATTAGTTATATAGGTGATTGGCTTTAGAGCGAGTATGATATTGTTGGCTTATGCCTTTGCAGCCAACTAATTGGTTGCAATTTAATGTATGGCATTATTATTTTAATTAATAAAGGGACCTTTATCTTTATGTAATTTATAATTATATTTTATAATTTAATACAAAGGTAAAATCTCTACAGTAATAACTGTGCAATTAAATTATTATGAGATCACAATTATAAGATTTAATTTGCATTTACTTATTACTCCTAAACTGTTTTTAGATGTAGTTTCATCAAGACAGAACATTGATGGAATGATAAATTTAGCAACCATTATATTTCTTTCTTATGAAAAAGTAATTAATTTTATAAATTAAAGTATAGATATACTTAAATAAATGTATAGGTGCTTATTAGAAAATAAGTTCACTAAACTAACCTATTTATGAAAATTTCAAATAGAACATTACCTACGTGTCTATAGATTTCCTTATTATGATAATTGTATAATTAATCCTTAGATTTGAGATTACTAAAGTATCTCACATGATAATTAATATATTATGATATTACTTATGACCAATTTTATTTATCATTAGTACTTGGATATAGTATGAACTATATAGATATAGTTACGAAATATATAAAGGATTAGTCACTCTAAACTAATTAGGAAGAATGTTTCATTGTTATTAATTGGTAGAAATTTAAGAAATTTTCAGCTCAAAGTAAATTCAAAATTGAAAATATGTTTTTAAATATCAATTATAAATGAATTACTAATTAGCAAAAATAAACATGATTGGATTTTTTTAAAAACCGGCTGAGTTTATTTATGTTGAAAAACAAAGTACACCGGAGGGGTGATCTCCCATGGTCTAACCTATTACACAAGTGGAAATTATGAAAAAACTACATTCTCCTAACCTACAAATAGGGAAATCCCATTTTATCTAGTCGCAATAAACCATTCAGCTGTTGATGAGTGCTTGGTTGTTGAATATCCAAGGTACTTCCTGACGATGCTCGAAGTTTAGCAGGCCAATCTGCCATAACATTTGCTTGGCAATATACATGAGAAAACTGACAACCAGACCCCTGTAGCAAGTTACATACTTATTGGAGAATGTGAGAATACCTCCAAGGCTATATTGATCTATTCCTTAGCCATTCAAGTAGCACCCATGAATCACAATTAACACATAAGAGAGCCCCTGGGATTGACAACACATAAGACCGTCCCTCAAAGCAGCAATCTTCACATAATTACTTATTCGGACCCCATAAAATAAAGCACTTGCCCACATAAAATGGCCAGAAGAATCATGGAGTACAATACCCCCATCTAAAAGGCTCAGATTCCCCAAAAAGCAGCCGTTAGTATTAAGCTTAACCATTGGTGCACTGGGTTTCAACCAGCAAATAGCATGAATAATAGGATGGACAATGTGAAAATGCACAAAACTCAATGCATCCAAAGAAGATGTAGGAGTTATCTGAATTAGATTAGCCGCTGTGACCAAACTATATTGCGCCATGACCATCATCAGTATACCTGCACTAGTAATATGAAGGTCCTCATAGATAACCTGATTGTGCATCCTCCAAATTGCCCAACAAAGAAACCAAGCGAGCAATAGAAGGACCCTTCCTGCCGGTGAAGTATTATACCAACAAAAATGCAAGGTCTACTTTAAATTAGAAATTCCAGCAAAAGACACACCCAAAAGACTACCGAATGAACCCAAACAGGATGTACTACCTGACATTAATAAAATCAATGATCAATCGTATCAACATCAGGACAAAAGGGACACTTGGATGCAAAATGAAACCCAAACCGAGCCAATACCTATGGGAAAGGTAGTAAACCAATCATTAACTGCCACAAAAGTATAGAAAATTTAGGCGGTATATTTTTAAGCCAAATCCATTTCAAATCCCTTTTGCTCATCCTGAGATTAGTGAAAACTTGCAAATGCTGAGCTCAGAGTGAACTCCCTTGAGTTCGTTAGCTCCCAGAGCAGTTTGTCCTGTTGTTCACAATACTAGAACGTATAGGACATGACAAAAATAATTGCCTCAGGCGGCAATAACTCCCTCAGTGCATTCTCCTACCAACGACCATCAACAAAAAAAATCACAAATACAAATGGAACGAAGGGCTAAGTCATCAAATATCGGATACAAATCTACTAAGGCCCTTTTATTAGTCCAATTATCATATAGGAAAGAAGAGGAGTCGTTCTGAACTTGAATCTAGTGTGCTGCCGCATTTAAGGATCCACAGACAGCATGCGCGATGCAGCGGCATATTTCAAGAGCTGGATTGAATGAACATATCGTGACCATAAGCTTGCTTTACATCGCCACTTCCACCACAGCTTGCCCGAATGGGATTTGATGATATCAAATACATTATGCACCCACAATCCATTCTCAAATTCTGGATAAGTAAGTCGCCGCCAACTACACCAGACTTTCTTATTAGTTATTTCATCCACCCCCATAAAAACCGAGCAAAAATAACCTCCATACGCTTGAGTATACAACCTGGGGGCTTAACCACTGAGAAATAATACGTCTGGATGGCTGAAATGACATATTTAACTAAGGCCGACCAACCCCCAATGGACAACATTTTCCCTTTCCTGCCACATAATCTCTGCTAAATTTTCTCCAAAACATGGTAAAAATATATAGATTTCCTCCGTCTGGTGTATAATACATTTCCTAAATACTGAAGGGGTAGTGATCCTTGGCTAATACCCGAGACTGAAATGATCATACGCACCTGGGAAACTGAGGCACGTCGAGAGCAAACAAACGACTCTTAGCCTTATTTATTTTTTGGCCAGTAGCTAACTGATACCGCTCCAGAAAACCAAACAATTCCCACACTGAGCTTCTTGTACCATGAAGAAAAATGATTTTATCATTCGCAAAACTCAGATGTGTTGTTGGGTTAGAGCCTCGTGGAGTCGAATAAGGACTAATCTTCCCTTCCGCCAACAAATGATTTAAACCAAGATTTAAGGATTCAACAACCAAAATAAAAAGATGGGGCGAGAGCAGATCTCCCTGCTTAAGCCCTCTAGTTGGTTTAAAGAACTTCGATTCCACACCAATGAGTAGCACCATAAACCAACTTGCAGATAAATTATTAAAAATCAGTTATATAAATCTGTGATGGAATCCAAAACGCTTCAACAAATGGCAGAGGAACTGCTAGGACACTTAGTCAAAGGCCTTTATCATATCTAATTTAAATAAAACATTATTGCCCCTCACTTTTTTGTGCAATTGCTAAAACATCTCCTGAGCCATCAAAACATTATCACCAATATCCCTTCCCTGAGTAATGCTGATTGTTCTTCTGACACTAATTTCGGAAGGAGACCTTTCGGTCTGTCACAAAGAAGCCTCGTAAAAACCTTATCAAAAAAAGTGCAAAGGCTGATGGGTCGGTAATCGCTCCATTCTAAAGTACTGTCCTTCTTCGGAATTAAAACCATTGTAGTAGTACTTATTCTTCCAAGAATAGGCACACCTGCAAAGAACTCAAGAACGTCATTATATAAATCAGCACAAATGATGTCCCAACAAGCCCTGTAAAAGTGACCAGTAAACCCATCATATCCAGCAGCTCTATCAGGGTCCAATGAGAAAACCACCTGTTTAACCTCCTGTAGCATTATTGGCCTTAGCAAGTCGCCATTATCCTCTTCCGACACCAACAAAGGAAGATGTTGCAAGAACTCCTCCATATTCCCCACAATAGGTAAAAGATATGGAGAAAAGCAGATGCCTGTGAATGCATCACCGCCTGATCAGATACCCAGGCACCAAAGGAATCTTTAATTTTAGACACCAACAAACGAGCATGTTTGGCAACCATAGAAGCGTGAAAAAATTTGGTGTTCCTATCACCATCATAGAGCCATTTTACCCTTGCCTTTTGACGCCAGAAGGCTTCTTCCTTAGATAATGCGCGCGAATGATGAGCTTGGGCTTTATTTAACACCTGAAGATCACTGGGGGATTCCGAGGCATCAAATATCTGTTTAAGAGACTTCATCTGTGCTTCAGCCTTCTTAACATTCTCAAAAATTTTTCCAAAAACCTGTCTGTTCCAAGTTCCAAGCACCCCTTTACGCCGATGAAGCTTGGAAGCAAAACGATGCATGCCAAAACCATCAAAAGGTGTAGTCCAACTCTCACAAACAACATCTAAAAAATCAACTCGATGCGTCCACATGTTTTGGAACCTAAAAGGTTTACGGCAAGGCTCTTGAGAGGTATATTGGAGTAACGGAGGACTGTGGTCTGAAGTGAGGCGGTTGAGCAACTCCACAGTGCAATGGGAAAAGTTGTCCAACCATGAATTACTAAACAAACAACGATCAACCTTTCTCCAAACTCATCCACACTGCCTCACACCTGTCCAAGTAAAAACACCTCCTATGGTAGGCAGCTCCCGAAGAGATACCTGGCTGAGAAAAGTTCCAAACTCAGATACCAAAGCCATATCAGGAGGTAAAGGACCAGCAACTTCTTGAAAAGAAGATACTGCATTAAAATCGCCTACAACCACCCAAGGCTGAGCACCAACCTGATTTTCAAGAGCCAATATATCATTCCACAACGAACGACGCTCAACACGATTGCATTTAGCTTAAACTGCCGTCCAAAAAGTGGACCATGGCAAAGAAGCATGAGTAATACGTAAATGCAAGAATTGATCACTCTGCTGTTGGAGATCAATAGAGACTCCCCATCTCCAAAAAAACCCATATTTTACCAGTTGCCGAGGGAACATAACCGTCAAAATTAAGCTTCACTAGTAAGGGTTTCATTTCAGAGTCCGGGAGAAAAGGCTCAAGAAGTACAAGAAAGGAAATATTATGCAGTCTGATAACCTTTCACAAGCGACAAACTGTTGAAATATTTGATACTCCACGGACATTCCATATTAAGGTTCCTATCATTTAGAAATAGAGGGGGGATGAATGGACAGTGACCGAGTGATCATGGATCGCTGTTGCTCGGGATACGACTTATTAAGCGCTCCAACAGGCCGACCTCGTTTCTTAATTATCTTCTTAACAGGGGTGCTGCCACCGACATGTAAGAGAGCACAAAAATTAATACCGAGCTCATGGAAATTGGGTAAGCCTTGTGCAAACATCTGCAGGTCATGAAAAACCTGTTCCCTAGTATAAGTCATATTCACCTGATTCTGCTTCACTTCTTAGACAAATGGTAGAGGGTCTGCCTCCAAATTTGATAAATTTTAGAGAGAGGACACATAGGATAGTGAACGGGCAGACTTGGGATCCTGATAAACAATCTCAACATCATTTTCGGATTCACCATCAATAAGGGGGTACAAATTACTGGGTTCACACTTTGTGACAAAAAAGGAAATTCCTGGATTACAACAGGTGAAAAACTTGGTTCTTGTGCTGCTACGCCATAAAGGCCCTCACCCTGGATCATTGTTGAAGGAGTGACAGCACTACAAATTTTGTGAGGCTGATGGGAAACTTCCGGAATAGCCCATGGACTAGGCATATCCACAACCGACTGTGTAGACTGATTAGGCCGAGGAGGATTTGTTTGTGAATCTGGCTGTTCAGTAGGCGATAGGACTTCCGGCTGCAGCACACGACTAGTAGGAACATATTCCTGGCATTGCTGCGGTGGTTTAACTCGTGGCACAGTTGGTCCCTCATTGTGACGCAATTCAGGATTGAGGACATGACACGTATTCTCAGAATGCCCAATATGGCGGCAATGTTGGGAATAAGGAAGGATATCATCATACTCAATCTTTTGCTAGAAACGATCACCATCATCACTTCCTATCCACGTTTTGTTTGGCCGATCTTTCAGTACATCAAGCTCAACCTGCACACAGGCCAGGCTAGGTCGTTTAAGAGTCTTAGTTGCATCATCAAGACGAAGAGGTTTACTAACCGCAGAGGCAATTGAGTAAAGGGCCTCCTGCGCAAAAAAAATGAATAGGCAAGCAGGGAAGAGTAATCCATATAGGAACAACAGGCGACTCCCGATTAACATGAAGTTGATTCGTCCATTTAAATATTCTCATCGGCATCCCCTTCATATACCATACTAGACGAGAATAAAGATGGAGGAAATCTTCTTGATGGCACAACCGAAACGACAAGTGACGATTATCCAATAAGTCGAGTTCAAACTCAATTTTTTAAGTGCAGAGCAGCAAAATATTTATGTAACTCTTCCACTGGGGGACGCCCCAAAGAAGGGTTCTGCTTATAAGCACGAGTAAATTTGCCCACCAGAGCCCATGGAAAAGAATCGGATAGCTTTGTGATCTGAGTAGGAGAGAAAAGAACTGATGGAAAACCCTTTTGCAAAGCCAAGTGTCCACAGGTATTCGGGTTGGAGGTGGAGACAGTAGATTGCGACGTTACATGGGTAGTTAACACCTCCCTGAAGGAGTGAGAAGGAGTTGACGGATCAGCGGGGGCCTCCCAACCAGCTATTGGAGGGTTCCCATATCATTGCCAGAGGTAATTTTGTAGACGGGTAGGGTTCGGCCGAAGGATCCGCGAGAGTCTTCTTTTCTCTGCCAGGGTAGACCACGTAAGTAGCCATAAACACTAATTTCATAGTCTATATCCAGTTGGAACATTGAGTAATAAAAACATTAAATTATACATTATAAATTATACATGGACAGGTTAAGTCAAATCATATTGATATTCATAACATTTGGATAGTCATGACATATTATTGTACGTCAATCTTGACATATGATTAGAAATTGTTTAATTAAATAACTAAAGATAAATTAAAAAGATTTGTAATTTATATAATTATAATTATAATTTACAATCATTACCAATATATTATAAACTTGATGGGTTACACATGAAGAGAAGTTATAAAAGAAAATTTTAATTTCAATAAAGTTAGACTTAATTTTAAAATATGAAAAATTTCACTACAAGAAAAATAGAGATTAGCAACGGAAATTATCTACGGAATGTGTACAAATTTTGTCTGTAAGCTTATTTAGCGATGAAATTTACTGACAGAAAAAAGCGTTAGAAATATGACTGTCGGTAAATTTACCGACGGACATTGTGCATACCGTCGGTAAATTTACTGACGTTTATTTCGTTCAGTCGGTAAATCTCTGTCAGAAAATTACCAATGGAATTTTTTTTTCCGTCGGTAATTACCTATGGAATTTTTTTTTCTGTCGGTTATTACCTACGAAATTTTTTCCTTCAGTAAATTTGCTAAAAATTATTTTTAAAAATTTACCTGTAAAGTGTTCAGTTTCTCTGGTTACCTTCTATTTCTTGGCCAAGACATTCATTGAAATAAGGGAAGTTTGGCTAGTGTTTATGGACCCATCTAAGCTTTGCCTCGGTAATAAACTGTCTTATGGTTAGCTCCCTAAACTTGGTCAGAGAAATTGTTCGAGCCCAAGACAAAATCTTTGCGAACCACAACCCACCTCGCACTGCTAGAATTAAAAATTTATCACTACCATTTATACCTTAAAGTTGTTTTCCAATTACAAAATACACAAATAAATAAGATAATTAAATACCTAAATTAACTTTCATTTAATATACGAAAAAACACATGAGAGTAGTTGCATAAATACCTCCATCAAAGGACACGATGACAATGGCCAGAGAAGACAACTCCAACGAGTAGAAAAGGAGTCCACAACAGAGAAACCGGAGAGAAGAAAACCGAAAAGGTGACGCAGGAAGAAGGAAGAAGTAAGAAGAAAACGCAGAGGGGGGGAGATGTCGGGTGAACTAATATTTAGAAAGAATTTACCGACGGAATTACCGACGGAAATTTCCGTAGGTAAATTCAAAATTTTTTTATTAATTTCCGTCGGTAAATTCAAATTTTTTTTATTCCGCTAATAATTCCTGCCTTTTTACCGACGGAACGAAAATTTCCGTCGCTACATCCATTTACCGACTGAATTTACCGACCAAATTTTCCGTAAGTAAACTCAAACTTGTTTTATTCCGCCAATAATTCCCCCCAAATTTAACGACGGTATATTTTCCGTCGCTAATGTCCGTTGCAAATTTTGCCGTGACGAATTCCCTCCAAATTTAGCGACAGTATATGTTCCGTCGGTAATTGTTCGTGTAACATCCCACCCCCTACTGGAAGGGTAAAATAGGAAATTTGGCATTGGATGAAATGGATTGGAATGCTTTAGGACTGTTCATGCATAATAGGATTGATGCACAGTCTCAATTGTGCACATGAAATTACTGGACATGCATACATG
>JANITX010000004.1:26011700-26024762 GCA_027564395.1 Erythroxylum ulei
AGTAGTACCTTATATATGGGATAGATGCTAGGTTTAGGTCTCTACGTAGGTCTTTACGCATGTGTGGGAGGTTACCACCTGCGAATGGGCCGTGGACGCGTGGACTTGGGCCTAGGCCTAGCACAGCCGGCCTAACCAATGTTATATTGCGTATGACTTCGAGTTAAGATTGACTGTACCACCAACTCCCAATATGAATGCCCAGCCCATCACAGATGACAATCTTTCTGTTCTTTTTCTTCTATCCTCTTCGATGAGAGAAAGGTAAATGTTAAGAGAAGTAAAGACTTAATATTGGACAAAATCCAAAATATAATTCCATCTTTCCTTTCTTGTTTCCCTTGTTAACCAGCTTGGCCATGCGTGATGTACCTCCTAGTCTGTTCCATCTGCCACTCAATATCAACATCTTACTTAAATCCAGATACATTGCTTACTGCATGCCTTTCCTTTTCTTGACTAAAAAGTAGTAGCTCAAGTGCAAGAGTTGGATCTTTTTACAATCCCAGTTAGTGAGATAAGAAAAAGTGCTCAGCTAGAATTCTTGACAATAGCAATTGAACATGCTAACTCTACCGCTAAAATGACTTTTAAGTGACTAGAAACTCATTCAACGTTCATAAATATTAACAAACTTCATTCAGAACTTTGATTTTAACTTTGACGCCATAAAGGGGTCTTATGATACTTTTCTTATTTGTTCTTTGCTAGGGGCAGTAGATTCTGGGCACATAATAAAACGTCGAACGTACAAGCAAACGTTTGATGCGAGTGCTCCAAACGGGAAAACTAACAGGGAACTTCGACTCATCTTCGACAAACTCCTACATTATATATACTTGATTATGAAGCTAGATGGCATCGCCAGGACGCATGATTGCAGTCCATGTATTTTGTTTTCCTATCTTTCGTTCAATAATGAATAGATGATTGCTGCTTAATTATATGCGGATTTAATCGAAATGTCAAGATCATAAATTCATTCACAAGTCACGCTGGTTTGAAGACATCCCTTTCAGGCACACGTGAGCTTAAGCTTAAGTTTAAGTTTTCACCAGGGACCCCAGTCTAGGAAATTCCCAATAATAGCCAAGTAGTGGTCCCCTCTTCTTGTGTCTGATTAAGGCCCAAACCTAACAGTGACACAACGAAGTTCCGTGTACAGGTGGTGTGTTTCGGCATCTTTTCAAGAGTAAAACTGCTTATGGGCCATCCTCTCCTCAAAAAGTGAGACAAGATATCCGACAACTACCAAGCCCAGATAAGTAAGTGGTTGGTGCTTGCTAGCTATCCCACTCACTCATCTATTCTCACCATTTATCGTCTTCCAACGAACTTTTGCCACAATGAATGAACCACTCCCTGTCAATCTGTCATACCCTTGAACAAATTGAGCTGTTGGCCGCACGGATGGCCACATAATTTAGCTTCCATTCCTCTTTCTCCTACCACACGAATGGTTTTCAATATGTATACATAGGAAAGATAAGAGTACACCTAGTTTATCATTATGGTTCATGCTCACGAATTAAAATTTGTCGCCGTATATGTTTTGTGCAATTGTTTCGAATTAATTTCAGGGCTATGCACGCCCCTGCAGCCCACAAAGCACATATGCTTTCGCTTTGAAGCCTGTGGTGACTGTGTAGTGTAGGGATAAAGGTATAAAGACCGCTAGAAATACGATAGGAATGTTAATACACAAAAAAGAAGTTGAGAAAGATTGCCAAAAACAAAAAAAGTCAACTTTTTGTTTGTCTGTGCAACGTGCGCATGTTTGCTGATCAACTTATGACAGTGTTGGTTTGATTACGAATAGATTTTGACTGTTAGGTTGATTTATTGTGCTCTATTCAATTTTGGTTTATCCATTTGAGCATCTTGTATGGAACTGGCTTCGCTTTTCTTTTATAGAGAATAACTTTACAATGCTCCTCACATAACGTGATCCCTAAAGATGGAAAAAAAAGCCGGAACCTTATGTATCAGCTTTTATACTGAGAGACAAGGATAATGACTTCATCTTATCTAGGTGGACGTTGAGCCTCTATGATATATAATTTCCAGCTAGAATTAAACAAAAGAGAAAAGAAAGATCATTTTCTGCAACCAGCAAAATTAACGCGTGCGGAAGAAAATTTCAAAGTAAGTAGGTCCTGGGAAAATGTCAGACTCAGATGTTTCCAAGATAGTTGTCACAATTGCATGTGCACGTAATTGCTCGCACTTTTGTTAAAACTAGTGTGTTTGCTGCTTGTACACATCTTTTACCAGAAGAGCGTTCCGTGTGAATTCTTGCTTTCGTTTCATATAGCATTATGACGGCGACTTAATCGAAAACGCGTTTAGATTAGTCTCAATCTCAACCTTCTAGAAAAGAACTATAATTAAACTCCCTTCACCGTTTTTTAAATTTTATTAATTATATGGTGTGTAATTATCATTTTATCAATGTAATCATTCTAATATTACTAATAATATGTTTTATTTATGATAGTTCAATATCAATTATTATAAAGAATTTATATCAGATTAGAAAGTATAATATTTTGTACAAATAAAATGTAATGTTCATAGTATTTCCTAACATTTTCAATATCTTTATAATTTTTAATGAACAATAAAGAGTGATTCTGTGTTAAATAATTATACTTTATTGAAAAAGTTGAAACACATGAATATAGTTAAATTTAAAATTATTTTGGGAATAATTCTTAGTTTATTTTCTAACCAAATATTAATCAAATTACTTATATATTTGTATCAAATTTAAAATTTTAAGTTTAAATAAATAAATTAATTAAAAATTAAAATTTTTTACTTTTTGATTTTTATTTAAAAGCATGCATATTTATATATAAGATGTAAATATATACTTCAACTTTTTATCCACTTCTCCATAATACCAATCCTTAAAAATTATAAAATTTTGAATCTATATAAAATATTTTTAGTAATATATACTTAATAAAATTATAAAAATACCAATAATAATCTAATAATAAATATTATATAAATAAAAAATATTATAACAATAATATAATCATTTCACTATTTTATATAAAACATAAAAAAAGTTTTTATACTTTCTTTAGTTATAAAGATGCAATTGGTATTTGTAGATATGCGGAAAGAAATCTAAGAATTACTAATGAAATAACACGTATAACTACTAATTGCGATGAATAATAAAAAAGTACTACGGTGTTAAATTAAAATATATAGTTAATTATAAATGGGGTCACTTTCTTAAAAATATATATTAAAATATTTTTATATTATACTTTCATATTTATAACTTATATGAACTTATAACAAATAATAGTTTCTTTTATTATTATGTATAACACCTGATGCAGTTTAAGAGATAGCATGCGCATATCTGCACAGATTTGACACAATGTTGTCGTAATTCTATCGACTTCAAAAATAGTCAAATTTCCGCATTTTTGACATCAATTTTGCATTTTTTTAATATTTGAAAACTTTTTGATTTGTCGTAACTTTTAGTAGGAATGTCCGTTTTCAGTGCCACTCATTGCATTTTTCATATTTTGTTTGTCTATTTTTATAATAGGGATATTTAATATTTTGCCCTTTTTGGTAATTCTTAAGGTTTGACTATTTAAGTCACTCAAACTATGTATTTCGTAGTTTTGATGAATAATATATAGATCATGATAGCTGTGTGCCTTTATTTGCCCTATTTCTTGACATTCGTGTTGAATCAACAAGTAAATAGCGTTGTCACCAGTATTCATGATTTAAATCAACGGTATCGAGTTGTACCCTTGTTTTGCATTGTTTCCGCTACATCAGTTGGTATCAGAGCTGAAATTGTTCTCTATGATTATGCGTTCTAAAAGACTCACCAGATGCGAGAGGTGTATGACTGTGACAAGATTGAACAGTTGATTGGCCAGATTATAGATTGTCGTATGGAGACTATGGTAGAACGTATGACGGTGAGATTCAATAAGGTATTATGAAATTTGAATATTCCTGGTCATTGCAAGAATCCAGTATTTGCAGATATTGATGAAGATTATGATGATGGAGAGGATGATTAGTATTTCGACAAGCCTATGTGCAGGTTTCCTATAGTGCGTGTTGAGAAAGATCAACGGAGATGGGAGACCGAAATGAGGACAGAAATTCCTGAGTTCCATAGCAGTCTACAACTTAAAGAGTTCTTTGATTGACTAGTTAATGTAGAGGAAATTCTAGATTTCAAAGTTGTACCTGAAAATAAACAGGTGCAATTGGTGGCTAGCAGATTTTGAAATAGGGCCATAAGTTGGCAGTAGCAATTAAAATTAACCCGATAATGATCGGGTAAATCTAAAATCGTCACGTGGGAAAAGATGAAGAAACATATGCATGCTAATTTTCCACTCTAAATTTCCAACGATTGATATACCAAAGGTTGCAGAATTTGAAGTAGGGCATAAGATCAGTAGATGAATATACTAATGAGTTTTATAAACTCTTGGTCAAAAATGAAATTCAAGAGACTGAGGAGCAGTTGGTGGCGAGATACATTGGTAGGCTGAGAATGCAGATCCAAGATACTGTCAATATGTTAGATCTTATTTCTATTTCGGCAATGCATCAAAGAGCGTTGGTGGTGGAGAGATAGCAGCGACGCACAGGTTATGGTACCGCAGGAAGTGCTAGCGGTGGCAATGAAAATACAGTGGCACTGATGGCAATGGTGGTAATCATGTAGGTGCTATTTTGTTAATAACCCTACTAGGTTTGACAAACCTAGAACTAGTTGAATTAAGTGTTTTAGTTTTGGTGAAATGGGGCACAGAAAAGAAGATTGCAAGAAGGCAAGAAAAATTACTCTTTTTGTTGATAACGATGAGGGTGACGACGAGGAAGACGTGAATGCGAGAGAGGAGCCTGCTTTTGATATTGATGCAGTTGATGAGGAGATTATCACTAAAGATGTGGGTACTACATAGGTAGTTCGGAGATCCTGTATGACCCCAAGAGCAACTGTTGATGATGAATGGTTATAAAATAATATCTTCCAGTCCACCTGTATCGTCCTGGGATGGGTCTACCAATTTATGATTGATGTCGGTAGTTGTGAAAACATTGTGTCAACTGAAGCAGTACAGAAATTCGACATTAAGATGAAGCAACACCTAAAACCGTATAACTAGCTTGGCTAAAAATAGGTAGTGAGGTAACAGTTTCTAAAAGAGCTTTAGTTACTTTTCCAATAGTTCTAAGTATAAGGATTTTGTGTGGTGTGATGTTGTTGCTATAAATGCGTGTCATTTGTTGTTGGGTTGTCCGTGGCAATTTGATTAAGGGGTTACATATGATGGTAGAGCAAATATTTATAGTTTCATGTTGAAGGGAGTGAAAATTGTGTTAATGCCCTCTAAGGAATTTGTTGAGAACAAGTCCACGAAAGAAAATGTTGCTTTATTGTCTTAGGCAAAGTTTGAAGAAGAATTGTAGGTGGTATATGCCTTAGTAGGGAAGGAGGTAGCTGAAAGTGTTGCAACACTAGATGCAGTGACATCGTTGTTCACTAACTTCAGGATATATGTCTCGAGGAGCTATTGAATGAATTACCTCTATTGTGTGATATTCAGCATCAGATTCATCTTGAGCTTGGTGTTTCCCTCCCAAATCGTCCTCACTATAGAATGAGTCCCAGTGAGCATGAAGAGTTGAGGAGCTAGGTTGAAGAGTTATTAGCAAAGGGGTTCATTTGTGAGAGTATGAGTCCTTATGCAGTTCTTTGCAAATGTGTAAGGACTGCTATACAATCAACAAAATTGATGTGAAGTACCATTTTCTTATTCCTCGTTTAGATGATCTGGTTGATCAATTGAATGGTGCCAAAGTTTTTACCAAACTGGGTTTGAAAAGTGAGTATCTCCAAATTCGAGTGAAGCTTAGGGATAAGTGGAAAACAACCTTTAAAATGAGGGAGGGATTGTATGAGTCGTTAGTGATGTTGTTTGGCCCGTCAAACGTTCCTAGTACCTTTATGAGGGTGATGGACTAGATTTTGAGGCCATTCATTGGCAAGTGTATTGTAGTGTACATTGACAATATATTGATCTATAGTACTAACCCTGAAGAGCATCTTCAAGACTTAAGGGATGTTCATAGTGTTCTTCGCAAGGAGAAGTTTTATGTATTAGAGTAGTGCTCTAAAGACAATCACCTTTAGCACTTTTGTACAAACTTTATTTTGATTAATAAAGAGAAAGGCAATTTTTATTAATTTGATGTTCATTTATTATGAATTGATGTCATTCTTAAATCGAATTAATGAAGTCCATGATATAAAACATAGCATGAAGGAAATCATGATGGATCATGATAATGAGATTCCTATCATATGCAATTATGTTAGTGTCTAAATTATCCCTAGTCATAGGATTAATAAGACAGGACATTGTTAATCTAGATAAACTAGCACATGTTATACTCTTTGATTTATCAAGTAATGGATTTCATAAACTGTAAGCATGAGATGTTTAGAGTTAACATGTAAAAGCTTACTAAGAGTAGTAAGTACATCGAATGACCCGCTATAAGATTATCATGTGGATGATCTATCAAATGTCAGTAATTATTCTCATCATAGCAATGGTTCAAATATCATTAGACTTGAGGTACTGAAGGATATCTTGGGTACTGCTCCTATGTTTTTTGACACCAATCCTTCTTGCCTCAAGACAAAGTCGCTCATACGGTCGTGATTAGGTACAACTATTGGTATTTGAAGGTAATTGGGTAACCAGTAAAAGATTCATCACTCTTAATAGAAGGAGATGATAACTATGGCCTCTTGTCGGGGTCATTACTCGAGAGTTTCTGGCCAGAGCAGTTATGTGTGATGAAGAAGTTTTTAATGACACATAGAGTAATGAGATCTCCAGGACAAGAACTAACATCACTTGGACTAGATGTGACATAGTCAATCTAGTAGGAGCTTACACATAGCCCATACTCTGAACCAAGTGGGGTATAGGATAGTGAAGAGACGAATTGCATGGTAATTGTCTATAGAAAGGTTTATAAGTCAGATAATTAACTATCAAAGGGTTCATGTGTTAATTCACTTATGTTCCAGTAAATTGGCATCATGAAACCCTTCATGATTTGCTTGGATTAAGAGTTAATTCAAGTGACATGAAACCATTCATGGTATACTTGGATTAAGAGTTAATTCAAGTGCCTAAAATAATGGAAAACATAAGGGTCACACGCATAAAAGATCAAATGAAATACAAAGTGTGCATGGCTTATATTTTAAGTAAGTCACGTGACCCATTTTTTGACAGTGGTATATAAGTGAGTTCTTCACTTATGTACACACAAAATTAAGCCAAAAAACACACTCAATAGAGAGACTAAGCGTCTAGAAGAGTTTTGTAAGTTGAGAGGAGTGATCTTGAGATTTGCTTATGCAATTTTAAGCATTTTTTTTTCATGAGATTAATTGTATGTAACTTAGTCTTGATCTAAATCTCACTTGAGCATCTACTTGAACTCATCTTGTTTGCTACTCTAACCAACCTTACACACTGATTTTTCTTTATCTTGTGTGCTCTCTAAAGGCCAAGGAAGGTGTTTGGTGTTTGCTACAACCTAAACAAGGATAAGATTCAAGTAAGGAGGAGTATTTACAAGGTACATATGCTGTAATTTAATATTCTTATAATCTGTTTAAATATGCATATAAATTTTGGATTTTCTGGGGATGTCATGGGGTTGGAATTTTGATCCCGAAACTTCTTCTACCTTGCCATGTATGTGATGCATGGACCCATGGCTCCCCAATAGTGGCATCAGAGCTACTTATGCATGTATAAAATGATCTATTGAACATTTGCAAACTATTTGCTGGGTTGTTATTGACATCCATATTGATTTTGGAATTTTCGTATAAATTGTAGAAAAATGGTTTTTCAGATTTGCTTTCCCATAAATGTATATAAGATTTTATATTATGTTTTTTTCAAAGGAATTTCAATTGAATGTCATTTGCTATTTTATTGCAAATTAATTTCCAGTCTATTCATATGTTGGTTTTTGGGAATTTCTGGAAAACAGAATGCATATGCTGATTTTGAAATTTTTTTAATATTTCTAGAAAATTTGTTTTAAAATTTTCTTTCACATTAATGTTTGTAAGGTGTTATATTATGTTTCTGTCAAAAGAAATTGCAATTGAGTGTTATTTTCTATTTTATTACGATTTTAATTTCAGCTTGATGCATGTATGAAGTTTTGGAAAATTTTGGAAATCTAATGAACATGCATACTTGTAAATTCTAGAATAATTATATAAAAAATATTATTTTTATGAATTTCCTTCATGAACATGCACATATGATGTTGCCACCTGTATGAGATGCATGACACATATTTTTGAAGTGATTGATTATTTATTCTCGATTTTACATACATGCTGGTGGTGTATGACAAGTGTTAGTGGACATATAATGTGCTGGCCAATTTTAGTTAGTTCATAAATAATTCCTAGAAATTAGTTTCTATAATTTTTTATTAGGCACATTTAGAATGTGTATAAGACTGGAATTTTCCCATAATTAATTAAACTTGATTCAATTAATAGATTACGTCAAAGTCAACACTAGTCATCTTTTGGAAAGCTGATGAGGTTGATTTGTGTGATGACTTACGTGTATGTGTCTCAATTATAAGACGTTAAAATTTTTTATAAGATA
This sequence comes from Erythroxylum ulei, assembly GCA_027564395.1. Taxonomy (NCBI): domain Eukaryota; kingdom Viridiplantae; phylum Streptophyta; class Magnoliopsida; order Malpighiales; family Erythroxylaceae; genus Erythroxylum; species Erythroxylum ulei. Next base: position 26,020,433 of record JANITX010000004.1, read on the forward strand.
AGAAATATATTACTTTGATACTAGTAGCATGTTAAGTGCATGTGCTTCAGGTTTCGAAAAATTTTCGAGCATCGAATCAGTGTCTTTAGGGTCTAATAGGTTAACTCATTTATCTTGATAATTTTGGCTTGTGCCGAAATTTTCTTGGTAAATTTAAGATGACATAGGGATGTTTTAGATGACTAATTGATGTTCTGGAATTTTGAAAACCCTAAGGATTAATTTAGAATTAATTCAAGTAGAGCATTGCATTTTTAGTGTGACTAGAAAAGGCATATGTACTAGAACTAAAGTTTTAATTTGGACATCAATATAATTGAATTTTAGGGTTCCTAGTTGAATCACATTTATAATTCGAATTAGCCGAGACTAACACTAGTACCCAATTCAATTCAAGAGTTGAATCGAGTCATGAACTTTTGATGCATAGTCAAATCACAACCTAAATTAAACCTCCTTTGAATGCTATATGCATTAGATGTATTTTAAGGGTTGGTCAAATTGGCATGATAGGGTGTTTATGGACATAGACTTAATTTAATTGAAGCATCCATAATCATTTCATACAGTTATAGTAACTATTTGAAAATATATGTGAGATATATCGAAGTCCATCCAAGTATTGATGAGACCTAAGAACAAATGCCTCAATCAAAATATTAGGACTAACGCCTTCCATTGATATGGCAAGGACCAAAGTTCTTTTAATGTTCGGATGTTGGGAAAACCCAAGCCCGCTCTACACGAATATGTTCAAACCATGGAAATCAGATTTTCAGATTCATGGGTTGGTCTTAACTGGAAGCGTTGATTTGTTGCGCAAACCCAAAGTCAACATGGATAGACGCGAAGTTAGGTAGAATACATGGGATGTATATGTATCAAGAGTTGATAACCCAATGAGTGTGATAAATCAACAGTTGATGGCACAAGTTAATAGTGGCATAACTAAATGCAATTGGTACGAATGATACCTATCGATTGACTTAAGGTGGCATGTTAGACAAATCCAAGGTCATTCTTAGTGATGTTGGATATCAACCCAATAGGAAAACTATATGTTTTCTCGGATTTATAGTGAAGGCTATAGATTCAGATAAAATATTGAGACCCATAATGCATGTGAATAGAGTCCTTATTGATATAAATTTATATCCATTCTAACTCTCTCTCTTATTCTTCTAGGTTATTGAATTGCCATGATGTCTTCATCTAATGTGAACTTACGCTCTGTACTAGACTCCAACAAACTCATGGGACCAAACTTCTTAGATTGGCTATGGTATTTGAGAATTTTTCTCAAGTACAACAAACTAGGATATGTTTAAATGAGCCACTTCCTGATCTCCCTGCTACTAATGCCTCTGATGCGGATCAAAAAGCTTATAAGAAGCTACTGAATGATATTGAGTTGGCTAACTGTATAAGCTAGCTTTTATGTCACCAGAATTGCAAAAGCAACATGAGGCTATGGATGCTCATACCATAGTCTACCATCTAAGTGAATTGTTGGATGAGCAAGCTTGGTCTTGAAACTTATCAAACAATTCACTTAGATGGTAGACTATGTTATGAGCATCCATAGCCTCATGTTCGAGACCTCAAGGTTGCTCTTTCACTCTAAGATGTCTGAGGGATAGTCTCCAGTGTAGTATGCACTAAAGATGAATGGATATATTGAGAGATTAGCCAGTTTAGGTTTCATAATGGATCATGAATTAATTATAAACTTAATTTTGTCAGGTTTGATCGATAGTTATTCACAGTTTGTGCTTAACTATTAGATGAACCAAATATCTACTTCGATACCTGAGCTGATTAATCTACTCAAAACAGCTGAGCAAACTATCAGGAAGGATAGTAAGGCTATGATGCTGGTGGACTCTGCTTCTAATTCTCGCAAGAGGAGCGAAAAGAAGAAGAAGAAGTCTAAGAAGTCAGTGGGAGGTATAGCTAAGAAGAAGGGAAAGGAGAAAACACCAAAGGGAATATGCTTCCATTGTAATAAGGAATGGCATTATAATAGAACTATAAAGTCTATCTGGAGTTACTGAAGCAAAAAAAGGCATTAGATGCTCCACCGTCTACTTCAGGTATGTTATTTATCATTGAGGTTAATACTATTTCTGATCAAAATATTTAGGTATTAGATATTAGATGTGGCTCACACATATGTGTTGATATGCAGGGCCTTAGGGGTAGTAGACCGACCAAGAAGGGACAGATGGACCTAAGTACGGGAAATGGAGCTAAGTTGTTGCATTAGCCATAGGAACCTATGTTTTATATCTTCTTAGTAGGCTAGAGTTAATTTTGGATGACAAAGAACACTGTATCTGTTTCATGTCTTAATAAAGTAGGATTTCATTTAACTTTTCCAAGTAATGGTTGCTCAATTATGTTGAATAAAATGTTGTATGGTACAGCTAAATTATGCAATGGTATTTACATATTAGATATGTGTAATCCAATTTTAAATATTAATGACAATAAAAGACAAAAATGGGATAACTTAAAATCATCTTACTTATGGCATAGTTGACTTGGCCAAATAAATGAGAGACACATGTCTAATCTATACAGGAGTGGTATCTTAGGGTCATTTAATTATGAATCATATGACACATGTGAATCTTGCTTGTTAAGCAAGATGGCTAAATTACCTTTTATAGGAAAAGGTGAATGATCGAATGGTTTATTAGAATTAATACATTCTAATGTATGTCGTTCGATGTCTATTCATGCCAGAGGTTATTTTATGTACTTCATTACCTTTATTGATGATTATTCGCGATATGGGTATATGTATCTAATGAGATACAAGTTTGAAGCATTTGAAATTTTCAAACAATTCAGACATGAAGTAGAGAAACAACTTAGTAAAAGTGTCAAGACACTTTGATTAGATCGAGGTGGTGAGTACTTGAATGAGGAGTTTCTAAGTTATCTCAGGGATAACGCAATTGTATCATAGTAGACTCCACCTTACACACTGCAAAATAATGGTATGACTGAAAGGAGAAATTGAACCTTGTTGGACATGGTAAGGTCAATGATAGGCTTAACAGATCTATCGAAATCCTTTTAAAGTTATGCACTCGAGATTGCTGTTTATGTGATAAATAGAGTCCCTTCAAAAGCAATTGATGTTACTCTATATAAGATATGGACTAAAAAGAAACCCTATCTTTCTCATATAAAAGTTTAGGGTTATTCGGCTTACGTGAAGCAGATTCAATTAGACAAGCTTGAAGCAAAATCTGTTAAATGTCTTGTAGGATATCCTAAGAAAATAATTGGATATCAGTTCTATAATGCTTTAGAGTAAAAGGTGTTTGTTTCAAAGCATGATGCCTTTTTAGAGAAAGAGTTTCGTCTAAGAGAAGACCGTAGGAGCAAAGTTAAACTTGAGGAAGTTCATAATGCTCAAACAAACGTAGATCAACTACCTAAACCCGAGATTGTTGTTCATAGAGATGAGACAACAATTGAACCTTTTAATACACAAAATTTTCGTAGGTCAAGAAGGATACGTAATGTTCCAGAGAGATATGGATTTCTCGTAAGTGAACATAATGACATATTGCTTATAGAAGACGATAAGCCTACAACCTATGAAGAGGCTCTAAAGAGTTCAGAATCTAAAAAATGGCTTAAATCCATGAAGTCTAAAATGGATTCCATGTTTGAAAACTAAGTATAGACTTTGGTTGACCCAGTCGAAGGGCTAAAACTTATAGGGTGCAAGTGGATTTTCAAGAATAAAATCAATATGGATAGTAATGTGATTACCTATAAAGCGAAGCTAGTCACTAAAGGTTATCATCAAAGAGAAGAAGTTAACTATGATATAACATTTAGCCCTATAGCCATTCTTAAATCCATTAGAATACTCCTAGCCATTGCTGCTCATTATGATTATGAGATATAGCAAATAGATGTAAAGACAACTTTCTTTAATGGAAACCTAGCTAAGTATGTGTATATGATACAAACTAAGGGCTTCATATCTAAAGATGGCGAAATGGTATGCAAGTTTTAGAAATCCATTTATGGATTAAAGCAAGCATTTAGGAGTTGGAACATATGATTTGATGCAACAATTAAAGAGTTTGGTTTTTCATAAAATCTGTATGAACTTTGTGTGTACAAGAAGGTTAATGGGAGTGCTATCATATTCCTTGTGTTATATGTGGATGAGATATAATAGGAAATGATGTCTCAAGTTTGCAATTTGTCAAAATTTGGTTGTCCCAGAATTTCTCTATGAAAGACCTTGGAGAAGCAACTTATATATTGGGAATAAAGATCTATAGAGAGAGATCAAGGA
>JANITX010000004.1:26024862-26046555 GCA_027564395.1 Erythroxylum ulei
ATAATAAATATTTTCATTACAAAACTGTAACTGAAGAAGATAAAGTTATATGTAAATACACTTGCTTTCCAGGGCACTATATTTACATAACTCCAACATTTCTAATTTAGGGTTATTGGTTATAACTCGAGAGAGAGTAATCAACCCTAGAATCGTCTAAAACCAATAATTCGGTAAGTCATAATCGATTAAGTTAGCACTAAAGTTAGGTAAATTATCCTTTCTCCCAATTGATAGTGTTCTTAGGTTAATTCTTACGTATGTTGCAATAGCTAAATTGTTAATATTTTCGTAATTGATGCTTGGATTGATTTGCGTGATTGAATTGAATTCTTGTTTTAGTTTTGCTATTTTTTAAATTTCTACAAATTGTGTTGGCCTTAGATTTTAGGACTAGATTATCCCTCCTTGTGGGATTGACACCTTAGGTACTACGTGAATGACCCGTGCGCTTGTGGATTATTGAGGTTACCTAATTAAAACTTACACGCATAAAAAAACCACGATCATGTTTTTTGCGTCGTTGCTAAGGAGGCGATTAGTTTAGTTCTTTAGTCTAAGGATTTCTTCACTATCTTTTGTTTTAAATAAATAAATAAACAATTGAGAAAGAAGTTTGGGGTGTAAAGTAGAGACACAGCAAGACATCTTAAAATGAGAAATGAGACATCTAAAGGGCTAGATGCTAAGAAGAAATGGAAAGAACAATGATGGAAGATAGATATTATAGGGAGCAAGGAACTTTTGTGAATTACAATGAGGCACAGTATGTTTGGGAAAGTAATGATCCTTATTGGAACATGTACACTCTAGGGTGGTAAAGCAACTCCAATTTCTATTAGTCTAACAATGTAAGGACTCATTTAGGACGTCAAGACCTTTTAGGACTTCAGCAAGATGAGTCCAGTTTATGGGATTCTAAATTGGACAAGATCCTAGCTAAGCCCACATACATGGAAGAGGGCTAGAAGAGACTAGAAGAGCAAACTAAGCAAGTAAAGAAAAATCATGCCTCGTCTATTCACAACCTAAAGATTCAAGTGAGACAGCTTTCCTGAGAATTTTGTAAGAGAAGTGTGGAAGACTCTCTAAGTAATATGGAAATACATCAAATAGAGCAATATGAGGCTATCACATCTAAAAACGGGAGAGAGCCAGAAGGATCAATAGCAAACCAAACCGAACCCAACCTTATTGAAGACCAAGAGATGATGAAAGATCAATAGAAAACCAAACCGAACCTAACCTTGTTGAAGACCAAGAGATGATGAAAGCGTATGAAGAAAAGAATGTCAACCCTCCTTATTATTTACTAGTTTTTGATATACCATGTGTGAACATCGAAAAATCTTTGGTAGATGTCCATGAAAAGAACCTTATCCTTTGGATTAATGATGACCAAGTGACATTCAACATGAATGATGTATTGAAGAATCCGAAGGAGAGTAGCTCATTGAAGATAATTGATGTGTTCGAATCTTCTAAAGAACAAAAGGACGAAGAACAGATGACAACAGACATCAAGTTTGAAGAAGCTATGAAGGTCTCTGTTCGAGAAGCAGAAGAAATAGAGGAGACAAAGGTGATTAAGGAAGAAAGAGAGCAACTCACCTTCTTATAGGATAAACTGTTGGATTTGATGGAAGATTCAGGGAGCTTTGTTATTCCCTATTATGGTGACGGTTTACCCAAAAAAAGGACATTATTGAGCTTAATTGGTTTTAATAGTGTTATCAATATTATCCTTTTGATTATTTTGCAATTTGTAGCTTACTTACAAGCTTCGAAATCTATGTTGAATGAAAAAGGTGGAAGCAGGACGCTCATAATTAATCCTGGCTGAGCTTCCAAAGATAGAACATCGAGCTACCAACGTTAAAAGAAGCGTTGTATGGGAGGTAACTCATGGAATGTTAATTTGATATTATTTCCTTTGATTTTTGGATAGTTTGAATTTTATAGTTAGGTTATTTCAATTTCAAATAAAATCAGGAAGGCAGAGGACTTCGACATGAATTTGATGATTGAGAGAGTAAGTAAAAGAGAGGTGAAAGGGCCATAAAGAGTTAAGAATGATTTTGGAAAAGTGGAGACAGACAAAAGAAGAGATATTTAAAAATTGGTGGAAAAATTGCAGGCCACAATCGTGGCCTATGGCAGGGCAAAAAGGGGACACATGAATTTTAGATTCATTTTTTACTATTTTGCCCTCCATCCACCTATATATTCATTTCTAACTTCACTTTTTCGCTCACTTTCATTTTTACTTTATCTCTCTAAATTTAGAAGCTCTAAACACTCTCTCTTCTCTTTACTCAAATTTCAAATCTCTAGTCTCTTCCAACTTCTACCTACTTATAAGCCAGTTTGTCACGCAGTAAGTAATCAATAAAGTGGAATCAATCATCGGGACGAAACCAAGTCTCAGGGCGAGGGAGAAGGAACAAGACAGCAGACTTCGGAGCACCATTCCCGATCTACACAGAGGAGGAAGGTATTCATTTCCAATCCCTCAATGTTAAACAAATTGTAGTCCCAAAATATTTTGATTTTGATATGCTTGATAGGCTAGAACTGTGCAAAAGGGTAGAAAACTTAGCCGAAAGAATTCAATGCGCGAAATTTATACACTTCCAATTTCCTGTTTACCAAGAGCTCACTCTAGAATTCTTTAATTGCCTTTCTTATGAACCTATGAACCCTAAAGAAATGTGGTTTAGGTTTCAGGGATGAGCATATGAACTAAACATCGAAATCATGTGCGATAAGTGTGGGCTCCCCGAGTCTTCCATTATTGATCAGCACGATGATTTTTGTGCTTCTTGCTATTGGAATGAGCTCACTGGGTTAGAGCAATTCGATGCCAAAAATGCCCACAACAACATCATAAGGACCTATGAGCACTTGTTATTGCATAAATTCATGAGTCAACTAGTTTTTGATAAATCAGAAACCAACAAGTTTTCAACAAAGGAGCTCTTCATGTTGTGGTGCATGGATCACAGCATTCCAGAGTGGACCTCCACATATGTGCTAAACGCTATTGTTGCAACTCTGCGCAAGAGGAGCAACAATTTAGGTATGGGGTACTTAGTTTCTAGCATTGTTAAGTATTATGGCGTGGACCATAGTGGCTTAATTGTCCATCTCCTAGACTTTCTAAATCATCATCATCTACGGCTTGCTGAAATCTTTAAGTCCCATAACATGAAACTCCGGGATATTAGCCAAAAGATGTATGTGAAGCTCAGGGCTAGTAAGGCGAGTTTGAGTATAACGCCACCTCAGCAGGCAGAAGAGGACTCAACGAGTGAAGAGTCTGAGAAGGAAGAAGAAATAGAAAAACTGGGCTAGAAGAAAGTGCTTGATACAATATCTGCAAACACTAAGGTAATTACGAATACACTTTTGGAGAACTCCAAAAGAATGAGGGAGATGGTCCGAACATAATAATGTCAAAGCTATAACATACATCGTATCCATTATTATTTCGAGGCTTAAGATGTCAAACTACCATCTCCAATATCATCCCCGCCTCCATCACCATGAGGCTTTGGTTCTAACCCTTTTTTTTTTCAAAATTTAGTCTTTATTTTATTTTTCGTTTTACTTTAATTTATGTTTCTTCTTTCCATGTGTGTTGTTTTTCCCTTCTCACATTGAGGACAATATGTTGTTCAAGTTTGGGGAGGGTTATATGTTTTGCATTGAATATGAATTTTGCATATTATATGATAGTTATTGTTATAGTAGTGCTCTAAAGGCAATCACCTTTAGCACTTTTGTACAAATTTTATTTTGATTAATAAAGCAAAAGGTAATTTTTCATTAATTTGATGTTTGTATATTTATGAATTGATATGAATCTTAAATCGAATTAATGAAGTCTATGATACAAAACATAGCATGAAGGAAATCATGATGAGATCATGATAATGAGATTCCTATCATGTGCAATTATGTTAGTGTCTAAATTATCCCTAGTAATAGGATTAATAAGATAGGACATTGTTAATCCAAATAGACTAGCACATGTTATACTCCTTGATTGGATCAAGCAGTGGCTCTCATAAACTGTAAGCTTGAGATGTTTAGAGTTAACACGTGGATGCTTACTAAGAGTAGTAAGTACATCCAATAACCCACTATGAGATTATCATATGGATGATTTATCAAATGTCAGTGATTAATCTCATTATAGCAATGGTGTAAATATCTTTAGACTTGAGGTACTCAAGGATATCTTGGATGCTGATCCTGTGTTTTGACACCATTCCTTGTTGCCTCAAGACGAGATAACTTATAGGGTTGTGATTGGGTACAACTATTAGTATTCGAAAGTACTTAGGTAGCCAGTAAAGGATTCACCACTCTTTATAAAAGGAGATGATACCCATGGCCTCTTTTTGGGGTCATTACTTTGGAGTCTTTGACTAGAGCAGTTATATGTCATAAGAGTCTTCAATGGCATATAGAGTAATGAGATCCCTAGAATAAGAACTAACATCAATTAGACTAATTGTGACATAGTTAGTCTAGTGAGAGCTGACACATAGCCTATACTCTGAACCAAGTGGAGTATAGGATAGTGAAGGGACAAATTGCACAGTAATTGTCTATAAAAAGGTTCATAATTCAGATAATTAACTATCAAAGAGTTCATGTGTTAATTCACTTACATTCTAGTAAATTGGCATCATGAAACCCTTCATGATTTGCTTGGATTAAGAGTTAATTCAAGTGGCATGAAACCATTCATGGTATACTCAGATTAGGAGTTAATTCAAGTGCCCAAAATAACTGGGAACCTAATGGTCAAATGCATCAAAGATCATATGAAATACAAAGTGTGCATGGCTGTCATTTTAAGTAAGTCATGTGACCCACTTTATGACAGGTGGTATATAAGTGAGTTCTTCAGTTATATGCACACAAAATTAAGCCAAAAAACACACTCAATAAAGAGGCTAAGGGTCCAGAAGAGTTCTGGAAGTTGAGAGGAGTGATCCTAAGATTTGTTTATGCAATTTTAAGTAATTGTTGCATGAGATTAATTGCATGTAACTTAGTCTTAATCTAACTCTTACTTAAGCATCTACTTGAATGCATCTTGTTTGCTACTTTAACCACCCTTACATATTGATTTTTCTTCATCTTTGCATGCTCTTTAGGTGCCAAAGAAGGTGTTTGGTGTTTGCTACAACCCAAACAAGGAGAAGATTCAAGTAAGGGGGAGTATTTGCAAGGTATATATACAGTAATTTCATGTTCTTATAATCTATTTATACATGCACATGGATTCCAGATTTTCTGAGAATATCATGGGGCTGGAATTTTGATTATGGCACTTCCATTGCCTTACCATATACGTGATGCATAGACCCATGGCTCTCTAACATTATGCAGCCACAAAGAAGTGCTCTTTCATAGTGTCCAAGGTCTTTTTCCTTTGGTTATGCTATTTTTAGAGATGGCTTGCTAGTTGATGAGTCTAAGGTTGAAGCTGTTCGAAATTGGCCTAGACCTAATAACATTATAGAAGTTCGTAGCTTTTATAGGTTGTCATATTTCTATAGGTGTTTCATTCTACATTTCAGTACCATTATGGCGCCTATCACTTACTGCATGAAGGGGACGAAGTTTTGTTGGACTGAAGAAGTAGATGAAGCATTCAAACTAATCAAACAATGCCTTACTTTAGCTCCAATTTTAATGTTGTCTGATTTCCTCCAACCTTTCAAATTATGTTTTGATGCATCTAAGTTGGGCTTTGGAGTAATCCTGAGTCAGAACAATAGGCCTGTTGCATATTTCAGTAAGAAGTTGTCTAGTCCGAAGTTGAGATACAACACTTATGATGTAGAATTCTATACTATGGTTCAAGCTGTCAAGCATTGGAGACACTGCCTATCTACAGGGAATTTATTCTATACACTGATCATGAGGCATTAAAGCATCTGTACAGCCAAGATAAAGTGTCTACCTGATATTCCTCACAGGTTGCATGCTTGGAACGTTTCACTTTTGTTATGACACACAAGTCTGGCTTGACGAATCGATTTGTTGATGCATTGAGTAGAAGGAAGAGCCTTTTGAACAAAATGAATGTGAGGGTACTTGGATTTAAATCTTTCTCCAGTTTACTTGATACTGATCCATTCTTTTCTAGAATTCTGGCAAAAATTAGAGCTGGTGAGAAGGTGTCATACCTTTTGTTAGATGGCTTTTTATTTAAAGAGACCCGGTTATGCATTCCCAATTGTAGCTCATGGCTACAGATTATTACTGAATTGCACAGGGAAGGAAATGTGGGGCATGACAGAACCTTAAAGTCAGTGCAATCTTCCTATTTTTGTCTAACCATCTGAAAGGAAATCGAAAAGTTTGTGCAACACTGCCAAATTTCGAAGCGAACATAAACTAATGCAAGTTTGTATTGACTTTTACCAATTCCTACGCAACCTTGGGTTGATATAAGTATGGATTTTGTGTTGGGGCTACCAAGAACACAACAAGGTAATGATTCCATCTATGTTGTTGTTGATCATTTCTCTAAGATGGTTCATTTTATTCCTTACAAGAAAACTACCAATGCAATTTATATGGCTTAATTATTCTTTAGATAAGTGTACAGATTGCATGGCCTACCATCTTCAATTGTTTCTGATAGAGATACTAGGTTTCTTAACCATTTTTGGCGCAACTTATTTGAAATGGTAAATACACAGTTGAGTTTCAGTAGTGCTTATCACCCCCAGACAGATGGGCAGACTTAAGTTGTGAATCGTTCCTTGGGTAATTGTTGCGAAGCATGGTTGGTGAAAACATCAAGTGTTGGGATATGAAGCTCAGCTAGGATGAGTTTGCACACAACCATACAATTAATCGTAGTACTGGTTATAGTCCTTTTTAGATTGTGTATTATGTTCTTCCTCGAGGTCCTCTTGATTTTTTACCTCTACCTAGCAAGACAAGAGTGCATAAGAAAGTAGAAGACTTTGTTACTGGATTGTAGGATGTCCATAGGGTTGTTCATGGAAATCTACTAAAGGCTGCTGGTAAGTATAAAGAGGCTTCGGATAAGAAGAGATGACATGTTGAGCTTGAAGTGGGTGACTTTGTACAGGCAGTTCTGATAAAGGATCACTTTTCTATTGGTGATTACAATAAACTATTTGCTTGGAAGATTGGTCTTGTGGAGATCATCAAGAAAATCAATCCTAATGCTTACTGTCTGAACCAAGTCATATTCATATGGCTTATCTGTTCAGTGTGAAGCATTTGATTCCCTTTTTTGGTGATTTGTCATATGATGACAATCGAGGGCAAATTTTGTCCACCCTAAGGAGAATGATGCAGTCCAAGAGATAACATGCACATATTTGGACAGATTTGACAAAATGCAGTTGTAATTCTGTCGACTTCAAAAATGGTCAAATTTTTGCATTTTCAGAGTTAATTTCGCATTTTTTCTATTTTTGGTAACTTTTTGATTCGTCATAACTTTTAATAGGAATGTCCACTTTTAGCGTTACTCGTTGTGTTTTTCATATTTTTCTATCTATTTTCATAATAGGGATATTTTAGTAATTTGCTCTTTTAGGTGATTTTTAGGGTTTGACTATTTAAGTCTCCCATACTATGTATTTTCCAATTTTGATGAATAATAGACCCTGAGGGTTGTGTGCCTTTTTTTTTTTCCCTATTTCCTACCATTCTTGTTCAATCAACAGGTAAATAGTGTTGTTACTGGTATTCGTGATTCAAATCATCGGTATCGAGTTATACCCTTGTTTTGCATTATTTTCGCTACGTCAACACCCTTGTCATAAATACATTTTTTAATAAATACAGTAATCTTCTTATAAATAAATATTAAAAGGTATATTTATCTCATACTTTATATGATATATGTTAACTTATAATAAAAATAGTTTCTTTTAATGATTTACCATATATGAATGTTGTAAATAATAGTACATTAATAAGAATACATATATATTCATTTCACCAAATGTACTAAGATATATGATAATTTATTTAAATATTTATAGTCACAAAATGTATAATTTTAGTATTATCGATACTTATTGTGCACGTATTTTAAAATAATTAAAATATATTAATAAGTAATCATCTTCATATTTGTAAGTTGATTTAATTTTGTTAATAAATATTTATTATCTAGTATTTGATGTACACAAAATTTAAAATAAGTAAATAAATTAAGAATTAAAAATATTTTAATATATGTGAACTAAATGTATAGCTTAAAATATTATAGACATTTAACATGCACATATTTTAAAATAATTGAAGTTTATTTAATCATCTTCAATATTTGTAAATTGATTTTAATTTTATAACTAGACATTCACTATTTTAAAAATTATTGTTAATTAATTTGATATATATTTTAAAATTAGAATTATTATTATCATTACTAGAATTTGATATGGAGATTCTCCAGTAAATCTAACTCTTTGAATTTAACTCTTTCTTATATTGTGTGTGCATATGAGAATATTAAATAGCTGTGAAATTACATTTTCATTTGATTATATTAGTGATTATGCTTATTATACAAATAAGTTCTTGTTATGTTTATTATATAGTTATATAGGTCATTAAGAATTTTGTTTATCATGTAAACTACTTCTTATTATGTTTGTTATATAGTTTTATAGGTCTTATCTCTATCTATAGTTGTCATCTCTATTTAGAGTAATTTCCTATTCTTTGCTATAATACATTTATATATAGTGCCATTTATTGTATCATGACCTTTAGAGATAATAATGTATACACACATTTTCTTTTGTTTTTTCACATGTTATAAGAGTAAAATAATTTCAAATACAAATATACAAATTATTCTTCCTTTTTTTGTTCCTCCTCCACTACCTCAATTCACTCAAATTTATCACTAAATTAACTTATAGAAATTTCTTAGTTTGGAAAACACATTTATTTCTCTAATTAAATACTCAAAATTTAATGACTTTTGATGATGGCACTAAACCACCACCTCCTTAAGCAGTTATAAACAATGATACTCTCTTATTAAAAATCTAGCCTATCAAGAATGATTTCAAAAAGATCAAATATTCCTTTCACAAATTCTTTCCTTTTTAACTTAAGAGGTCTTCCCATATATTATTAGACTTACGACTTCTCAAGCTACTTAGATGACTTTATCTGATACCTCTTTAAAACTATCTCTCAAATCAAACAATATACTACTTAAATAAACTTAAGAATAATGGCGTTTCTATTATTTGGTATCTTTTTAAAGTTAAATATCTTGTAGATGAATTGACAAAAACAAGTTAATCATTAATACTAGCCAAGTTGAATGCTATTATTTTTTATAAAATTGGATCTAAATTTTGAGAAATTGTTATTGGACTTAATTTGTGGGTTACACTTATTACATTCAATGAAATTCACAGTTAGGTTACTACTCATAAGTTGTTGAACAAAAATTACTTATTTGGGTCTTATTTGACCAATATTGCATACAAGCCACCCTTTTATTATACCAATAACACATCCATAACATACATCATCTTAAGATAAAAACAACGCTTTTTCTCAAATTGTAATATCTGTCCTTCATAACCAAATAAATGTTGAAGGGTAACAACATGTCATTAGCAAATTCAATTAAAGTTCATCAAATTTTAGATCCAATTCTCCATAAGTCAGTATTGGTTATCAACAACCTTATGCCTCTTAATTAATCTTGCAATAACATGTTCCATAATCTACTATTTTTGTAATTTAAACTTGGATCACTAACACTCGTACAATGACACTTATCACTTTAGACCTTGGTGCTCTCAATTTTATGAGGTCTCAATATCTTAAAAATTTGGTGTGATAAGTTTTTTTAAAGTAAGAGATGCTTATGATGTCTTTCTCAATTTTAAACCGATAGTTAAATAGAAATTTAATATAGCTATTAAGTCTTTCCATTTGGACTGTGTTGATGAATATCATTGTTTGAATAAATTCTTTACTTCTAATCATATCATTCACATAATTACTTGTCCATATATACACACTAGTAAAATGGAATTATTGAACAAAAATTCTTAATATTATTAAACTGATTTGACTCTATTAGCATATAGTTCCTTTGACTTCAAATACTAGTTATATGCTTTTGATACATCTTATTTTCTTACTAATGGAATGTTAACTACTTTTTTTAGAACATGTCAAATTTAATGAAACGCTTTTACATGTCAAAGTCACATCCTTAAGTCAAGCTCTTTTGTTTCTCATTCAGTTCAAAAGGATAATTATCATTGGTTGAAGCTGATATCAATTCATATTCCTTTACCCTCTCTATGTATAACTTTTACCTCATTATCTTCATCTCCTACTCCCTATCTCTACTAATTACACCTTCTTCACTAACTCCAAGTTCAAATCCATGTCTATTACCTACAAACTCAACTTCATCTGCTACTTCTCAAGGATTAAACCTAGTAATTGATTTTTCATCTTATCCTTATCCATCCTTAATCTGAATCCACCAACCTATCACATCTATAACATCCACCATAAAAAGAAATGTTTTTAAAAGCCAGACCGGTGACTGAACCAGAGAAGCAACTGACTTAAGGGCTAGTGGTTCAACCAGAATTCAACCGTGATCGAACCGGTGACTAATAAATAATTAAATATATAAGTTTTTTTATCTTATATATTATACATATAAGATAATTTTTAAACATACTATTTAATTATTTATCTAATTATAAACTTAACTTAAACCTTCAAACTTCAAAACATAGAAGTTTTTTTTTAAGTTCACCAACACAACACAAAATAAAGATTGTAGGATAAAGCAAACAGTGACAGTGTTAAAGTCAAAATTTTGTCGATTCGGAGGAGGGCTTTGGAATTTAGAGCAGAAATATGAAACAGGTATAGATGAAAAGTAAGGAGCAATGTAAAGGTGGAGACTTTGGACAGCTTTCAAATGTCTAGCAAAGATTGAAGAGATCATGGTTTTTAGAGGGTTTTTTTTTCAGTTGCTTCAATCACTTGCAGAGGTTTTCAATTAATTTACTGCTAAAAACCAAACTCAACTAATGTCCCATTCAAACAAGACTTTCCGTCAAGTTGAAATCATCAAAATCAAGGCATTTTAAATTGACCGACCGATCCTTTCTTACACCGGTTCAAAGGTTTTTACTGATCCAATCGCAAAATGACTGAGTCAATCACTCATAAAAAAATAAGGGCTAAACCGGACCGTTTCATGCTCCGGGTCACCAATTCTCTGATCTGACCATTCGGTTCGGTTCGGTTTTCAAAATACTGATAAAAAGACATGTTCCATTATTAACTTAATCTTCTGTTTAAAAAAATGAACCAATCCCCCAAACCGAACCCGCCTCTTTTCTCTCAAGCTAACAAACATCAAGTTTGGAGTGCTACCACACATAATGAGTATAATGCTTTAGTGGAGAATAAAACCTAGTCTCTTATTCCACAACCTTATGGAAATAACATTATTGACAATAAATGGGTACGTAAAATTGAACACAACCCACATAACTCTGTTTCTCATTTCAAAACCCTCCTTATTGTAACCTATAATATAATCTTGATTATGGAAATTCATTTAGTCTAGTAATCAAAGCAAAAATAATGTATATCATCATTGCTTTTGCTACTACATGTAATTAGTATCTTCAACAAATAGACCTTTTTAATAACTTTTTGTATGGAAATATTGATGAAACTATATTTATGAAACAACTACAAGGATTCTCTAACAAAGACAAGGCAGATTGTGTACATTGTTTGTATTAATCTCTTTATGTCTTGAAACAAGCATATCTTACTTGGTTTCAATATATTAAACTCTTTGTTACATAATTTCAAATTCAAGGTACGAAAAGCATAGGCCTCTCTTTTTATTTTTCAGTAAGGTTAAGAAATTATGTTGATGTTGATTTATGTTGATGATATCATTACTTCCTCGAAATTAATTGATCAATTTCTAGATTAACTTAAATATAAATTTCCTAGAAAAGATATTAATTGGTTATAATGTGTCCTTGGTATACAAGTCACATAAACTTCAAAGGGAATTTAACTAAATCAACAAAAATATGTTCATGACCTATTAGACAATTTGTAAGATGTGAAAGGTTGTCTTACACCCATTTCTACATCACCGCCATTAATTTGAGAGAATGAGAATTTATTTAAAAATGCTCAATTTTATAGACAAAATATGGATGGATTACAAAATGGCCTAACATTGCTTTCATTATTAATAGATTATGTCAATTTATGTATTAACCAATTAATTTATACTGGACAACAGTAAAAAAAGACTATTTTGATACGTAAAGTATACTATTCATCGTGAGCTTTTCTTTGGTAAAGACAACAATAATAATATAATGCTTCTTTGATAGTGATTAAGGTGGATGTCCTAGTGATTGCAAGTTTACTAATGGATACGCTATCTACATTAGCAGGTCTTTAATCTTTTGGAGTAACAAAAAGTAACCAACAATTGCAATATCCTCATCTAATAATAAACACAAGGTAATTGTTAATACAATTTCTGAGCTTTTATTAGTGCAATCTCTTCTAAAAGGACTTGGTATTTTGGGTTTTACAAAGCCTATTCTATAGTATGATAATATTGGTACAAGATACATATTTTCTAATCCAATTTTTCACGCCTGTACAAAATATATTAAGTTAGACTATCACTTTATAAGAGAAAAGGTTATGCTAGGTAACATTGACATCTTCACCAAGCCTTGAGGGTAACAATTTGAGCATCTCTTCTCTAAGTCATTGCTCATACACCATTGGCTTGATAGGAGGTGTTAAGGTTGTGTTTATCATATAAACAACTTACTGTTATGCTTGTTATATAGTTCTAGAGTTTGTTAAGGAGTATGCTTGTCATGTAAATAACTTTTTGTTATATTTGTTATACATATAGTTCTACAGGTCTCATCTCTATCAAGATTAACATCTTATTCTTTATTGTAATACATGTATTTATAGTGTCATCCGCTGCATTATGAACTTAAAAAATAATAACGTACACTCACAAAATTTCTTACTCTTCACAGATTAATTGTTGTAACTGCAAGTGAAAAGGCCAAGTAAAAGAGTTAATCTTTTAATAGTTCAAACGAAGTCCCACTTGTGTATGATCTTTAAAACTTAAAAAGATGGTTCTAATGACAATGTAAAAGGATTAATCTTTTAATAGTTCATATGAAGTCCCATTTGCATATGATCTTTAGAACTTAAAAAGATGATATTACTTAGTGGTTTTTAGTTTTTTTACAATATAACCCTTTTCAGGTAAGTGATTAACTTAATTAGGAAATGATTTCACATTAAAATAATAACTCATTCTATCTTTTCAAGGGCTAATTATTACTGGTCTGCTATTGCTGGCATGAAAATCTAAGCATAGAAGAAACTTTAGAGCTTTAAGAAACGGTGTAGCTAGCTACCATATATTTGATTAGGATGATGATGACCACAACTATCAGCCTCTTATTCATATTGTTCTATATATAATAGATTCAAAATATTGTAGTTAACTTAAACTTATAAATAGGTAGTACTTACCTCTTAGAGATATAGCATGAGTTTCTGTTTTTTCATAGCTAACTTGATTTATTAGTTATTATTATTATTGTTGTTGTTGTTATTATTGTTATTGTTGTTGTTATTTTAATAATAATTATTATTATTATATTAATTTTCTTCTTCTTCTTATTCCTATTCTTATCATCATCATCATCATCATCCTTTTTTTTTCTCTCTCTTATTCTTTCTCTCTCTCTTTTTCTCTCTTTTCATATAGGTCAATTGAAAATAGCCTTTGAACTAGTTAGGGATAACACTATACGCTAGTAGACCTTCCAGACTTTAGGTATCAATTGGATTCTTATTAATTGTTGTTATTATTATTACTATTATTGTGTAACGGATTCTAAATGATTTGAGCCATAAGTAGATACATATAGCCACTTTCTCATCAGAAATACTTACCACCTATGATAATTACCAATCATTGAAATAATAATAATAATAACAACGATAAATAAAAATAAGGAGGAAAAAGGCAAAGAAACACTATTAGTGTAATGATTGTTTCTTGACAATTGTAATTCAATTTTGAGAACTTGGAAGTGCACATTTGCATAAATATATCAGACCTAAGCTTCCAACGACTTTTTTGTAGGGGAAACAAGCATCATGATAATACAAAAGTGATCTTCTTATCTAAGAGAGTAAATTAAAAACCACACAAAATATTGTTGAAGGTGAGGAAGAGATTTTTAATAATTTGCAGAGACTTATCATAGATGTTATGTTTAACGAAGAAAAATAGGCAGGGAAGGTGGGGTAGGGTAAGTGGGATAGTTTGCAGCGACATAAATGGGAAGGGATTGGACAATAGGGTGACAAAGTCCCCGTACGAAACCAACAACTTCACCTGGCCCTGCTCTCTTCCCTTCCGTTGCATCTACATACTAACATGCCTTTCTTCACCTCTTATCTACCGCTCTATTCTTTTTTTTTCTATAAATATTTTGAGATTTTCTAACTTAGCAATTATTTATGTTTTGATGAGTAAAGGAATTTATTTCTCCTTTTATCAATTTTATTTTTATAATCAGCTTTTAATACAATAAAAAATAGATTCATTAAAGTTGTAAAAACTTTTAATGAATTATAGCTAGTAGTTGGTGCTCAGGGCTAGTGATTATATATCAGTTGACTCCACATTGGATTATGTTTTTAATAATTTGCAATAAGAAAGATATTTCTAATTTTGTTTTCTTGTGATTTTGTTGGCCACCAAAGTTTGCTGGTGCATAATAGCATTGATAAACGTGGCGTACATATGTACATGCAACTTTAGACCAACATCACACAGCCCGCTTCACTAGAGGCCTATCAAGATATTAGTAATACTGCGAGTGCGATATGATTTTACACCTTTCTGCTGATTGTGCCTACAATTCCTTATGTGATCATTTGGGAGAATGCAACAGGAGAGCATTGAAGCTGACTGCATGCTTTTATATATATGAATGATGAAGTTTTTCACATGGTTAATTCGTCATTAGACTAACTAAATACATTATCCAGATACATATTTGTGTTTGTACATAAGTTATTAAAACGTAAAAAAGGTTTCAAGTCCTTTTAAAGTGGAAGAAATCAAATAGTTAGAATTGAATTTTTGTTATAGTTCTATTACAACTACAGATTGATGATATGTTGTAGCGTATGAAATAGAAGCTGCATAGAGATGAACAAATAAGTAGTCTTTAGTAGTTGATAGTTTTTTAGCTACAACATAGGTTTCCTTGTAATTTAATTCAACATGGAGACTAAGTTTGTAATACAAATAACTATTTTATTGTTGCATATAAACATAATAATCATGAATAATAAAGCAATAAGTGATATTGGTTTTCTACATGGTATCAAAGTTGGAAAGAGTTTCATGAAATCTCTTTTACACCATAACCATTTTCTTCTTAAATTCAACATCAATGGTTGAGGATATGAGAGAACCAAATCCAATGCAACTTTAAAGATATGATCATCCAAGAGTGATTTTGGTCACTACTCAACTAAATGAAAACAATTATCTATCGTGGAGCAGAGCCATGAAAATAGCGATGGGAATTAAGCTCAAGCTTGGCTTTATTGATGGAAGGTATGAGAAGACACATGATAAATTGCCAGATTTTGATCATTGGTGTAGAGTGCACTGCTTAGTGACTTTTATGGATTTTTGAATTCAATTTCCAAAGATATTGTTGAAGCGTTCTTATACACAACTTCTGTAAAGAATTGTGGGTAAAACTGGAGGAAAAATATGGAGAATGCAATGGTCCATTGCTATACCAAATTCAACGAGAGATAAGTTCAATATCTCAGGGAAATTTATCTGTGGCTAACTATTTCACAAAATTAAAGAAGTTATGGGATGAACTAATATGCTTAACGCCACTTCTTTAATATAAATGTGGAGTAGGGAAAAAAATTGAAAAACTTGAATCTAAAAACAAGTTAAATTAACTTCTGATGGGATTGAATAAGATTTACAATAGTGTGAGAAATCAAATTTTGATTATGGATCCATTGCCTAGTATAAATAAAGCATATTCAATGGTGTTGAGAGTTGTGAAACAAAAAGAAGTAAGCATCAGTTTAACAGATGAATTAGAAAAAAAAGGATGATCAGATCATAAGGAAACAAAAAAGAAGGAATAGGTGCAGGAAAATCAGCAACGAAGAGGGAAGAAACAATTGATAAATTGAAGTTACATTGTGATTATTGCAATATGGATAAACATATGAAAGAAACTTGTCTTAAAATTTATGGCTATCTAGAATGGTTTAAGGATTTGAAGGAAAAGAAGAACAAAGAAGGCAAGAAGTCATATGTGAATCTGGTTAACGAAGCAGATGAAGTAAATGGAACATTTTTAGATCAAGATTGGAAATCAAATGTTTCATTTATGATACAATAGGAGATTGACAAGTTCTTTAAAAGGAAAGGAAAAGTGGGGTCTGAACAACGAGCAGTGAATTTCTCACTTTTTGATGATTTTGCAACCATGGATCTTAATCATATTCTTAGTTCACTTGAGTTAATAGAGTTTGGTTCTTAGATAGTTGACACAAGAGCCTCAAACCATTTGTGTGTAAACCTGAAATTGACGAAAGACTTGACTATTGTAACTAATTTTACACCAGTTGATTTACTAGATGGATCCATTAAGCTTATTCATCACATAGGTGATGTTCAGCTAAATGAAAAGATAACTGATTGCTTATACATTCCTTCTTTCAAATTCAATATTTTATTTTTCAATAAACTCAACATTACAGTTTATGTGAAATTTAACTTCCACCCTATTTTTAGCATAATATAGGACTTAATGACTAATGAAGTGCTTGCAATAAGGCAAGTGATAGGCTAGTTTTATGTTCTAGATTCCAAATCCTATCATCCTAAAAGCATAAAATAACACACCTTAAAATTGTATCCAAGCCTTTACATTAACTCTGTAAATACCATTGATCCTTGGCATGAAATATTAGGAAATCCATCTATTTATTTAATGAAGAATTTGAATGAAATAAAGATCTTTTTACTGAAAGGAGATATCCATGTGAAATTTGTCATTTGTCCAAAAAAAGTAGACATCCTTTTCAAACCAGTACCATTCATTCAATCGAATGTTTTGAACTTGTTCATGTTGATTTATGGGTCCTTACAAACATGCTTCAATCAATGATAACCATTATGTTTTGACCATTGTGGTTGATTTCAACAAAAATACGTAGACTTTTTTTTCCTTAAACATAAACGCCAAATTGTTCAATCACTTCAGACCTTCTTCAACCTTATTAAAAACCAATTCCATACATCTGTTAAAGTCATGAGAATAGACAATGACACAAAGTTTATTGGTATATCTTGCACATCTCTATTGTCTACTCTAGGCATTATTCATCAGAAAACATATGTTTATACCCCTCAATAGAATGGAGTTATAGAACCTAAACATAGACATTTGTTGGAAGTTGCAAGATCTTTGATGTTTCAATCATCTATTCTTATTCGTTTTCGGGATGAAGCCATTCTCATAGCCACGTATCATAAATAGACATCCTTCATCAACTATTTCCTAGAAAACTCATTATCAAATCCTCTTTCACAAAGAACAAGATTATTTTTTTCTCAAATTCTTTGGTTGTTTATGTTTTGCCTCAAATACATTCATCACCAATATAAGTTTGAACATAGAGCTTTCAAAGTTGTCTTTACTGGTTATTTAGTTGGGAAAAAGGCATATAAAGTGTATGATTTGGAGTTACAAAAGATTTTTATTTCCAGGGATGCCATCTTTTATGAAAATATTTTTCCATATTGAAATATTTTTGCAGATGATACTAGTATTCCTTTACCTGTAATTTGCCCATGTTCAAATGATCCAATCACCCATTTTCATCATTTTAATTCTACCAACGTTTCTCAAACTAATCCTGTTTGTGTTTCTACACCTGATGCTTCCTCACACCATACAACACCTACCCATATTGAAAATCCACATTTACTAGTAACCAATGAAAAACTTGCTGTCAGAAAAAAGCAACAACCTCTGTGGATGAAAGATTTTGTTTCCAATTCAAAACAATCTTCTTCACGTTTTGAACCTGTTGTGAACACTCATCAGTCACCTCCATACACACCACTGACATTTCCTTATTTTTTCTCATCACACTGATCTCCTACATACATGTCATTTTTGAATAATATGTCAACTATTAAGGAACCTAACTCATATTCTCAAGCTAGAATAGATGAGAATTGGTAGAGAGTGATGGAGGATGAGTTGTTAGCCTTAGAAAAAATTAGACTTAGGAGTTAACTGATTTACCTCCTAATAAGCGGGCAATAGGCTGTAAGTAGGTATACAGAGTTAAATACAAGAATGATGGTATTGTTGTAACATCCTAGATCACCTGTTTACAGTTATTGTCCGCTTTGGGCTTTGGCCCAACCAAGCCCTCACGGTTTTGCTTTTCTTGAGGCCTTCCCAGAAGGTCACCTATCTTAGAACTACCCTCACCCAAGCACATTTAACCTCGGAGTTTTGATGGGATCTAGTGCATTAGGCCATGAAAAATGCGTCTATAAGGGAGAGGTATCCGTACCCTTATAAGGCGTACTTTGTTCCCCTCTCTAACCGATGTGGGATCTTACGCTTTTCACCTCCCTTAGGGCCTAGCCCTCTCTAAGGTCTAGTCTAGCTGGCACAAAGGTTCGGGTACTGACTCTGATACCACGTGTAACATCCCAGATCACCCACTTACAAATATTGTCCGCTTTGGGCCTTGGCCCAGCCAAGCCTTCACAGTTTTGCTTTTCCCGAGGCCTTCCTAGGAGGTCACCCATCCTAGAACTACTCTCACCCAAGCACATTTAACCTCGGAGTTCTGATGGGATCTGGTGCATTAGTCCATGGAAAACGCGTCTGTAAGGGAGATGTATCCGTACCCTTATAAGGCGTTCTTCGTTCCCCTCTCTAACCGATGTGGGATCTTACAATTGTGAACAGATTCAAGGCTAGTTTATTTGCAAAAGGTTTTCATTAGGTAGAAGGGGAAGATTACTACGATAGTTTTTCACCTCTTACTAAAGTAGTGACAGTCAAAACGTTTTTCGCTATAGTAGCAGCAAAGGCATGACATTTACATCAATTGGATATCAACAATGCATTTTTACATGGCTTTTTAGATGAAGATATTTATATGGAATCCTCACCAGGTTATATAAAAGTTTACAGATTAAGAAAATCATTGTATGAACTTAAATAGGAATCGAGATAGTGGAATTGAGAATTTTCTCAATGTCTTCATCATTTTGGTTTTAAAAAATTTGCTCATGATAATTGTTTATATGTCAAAGGCACAGGTCAAAGTCTTTTAACTTTATTCGTCTATGTAGATGACATTCTTCTTACAAGAGCTTCAAAAGATGATATTTCTATTGTCAAACAGATTCTCAACAGCAGTTTACTATCAAGGATTTATGCTTTGCAAAAAACTTCTTGGCTTGAAGGTTGCTTGATCATCTAAAGGAATGTATATTAATAAGAGAAAATATATTTATGATATTTTGGAAGAAATTGGTCTAGCATGTGCAAAGGATAACAAACCCCTCTTTCAAAGTCATATAAATTTCTTATTAAAAATGCTCCCTTACTTATAGATTCAGAGTCATACCGAAGGTTAATTGAATGTTTATTATATTTGGGATTTATTCGACCTGATATTACACATTCAGTCCAACAATTAAGCCAATATGTTCAGTCTCCTACTGTTGTTCACTAAAAAGTTGTTTTTACAGTTTTAAAGCATCTAAAAGGATGTCCTTCGAAGGGTTTATTGTAACACCCCACTCCCGCGTGACCCGATCTCGACATCGATCGTGATATCCGAGTCCGTGCCCTACAAGGGTGGCGTGCTACATCACTCAGTCAAAACTCAGTATAATTTTTTTTCTTTTTAAAAACACAAACATACACTATGCGGGAAATTATTAACATACATAGTCATCGGTACATACAATGACCCCGGGGGCCCTTTTCATAAATACAATTTATTTCAGTCTGTTGACTTTACAAATTGACTTCATCAGTTGTACAAAAATTTTAATAGACACTAATGCAGACGCGAACTGATCCCGACCTCTTCTTTCACTCACATGAGGTTGTTATACACCCGTGGCTGATAATTTGCATTTTGTCATGTTAAATCTTTATGTTTCACGTTCTTTTGGTAGAATTTTGTGATGTTCTGCTTGTGTTTCCATAGTAATTTATGTTTTTGCATGTTCTAGGTGACGAAATACAAAGTGACGCAATTTGGAGTGAAATTGACGAGATGGAAGCAAGGCACGAAGCAACGCAAGGAGACAGATTAAATTTTAAGTGGAGACAAATTAATTGTCTGATCAATCACGCACGTACAGAGGTTTTAAGTTCATTTTAATGGTCTCATAAATCATCAACAAGGAGTTACGCATCTTATGGAGGGTTGCGGAAATTAAATTAAAATCAATTGGGCAAGAAGATGACAGCACGTGGAGGCAAGGCAAGGAAATTAAATGGGCAGAGACGCTCCACACGCACGCAATAATCAGACAAGCATTAGCAGGCATTCAAGGATTGAATAAGGCAGCATTTTAGGGGGACAACAAATAAATCACATGAGCAACGTGGCTTGAGAAGGGAGTAGCAGATTAAATGAATGACAAAGTAAATGGAGAGCATAGGTGGTGTGGAGACCTAAGTTTTTGGGCCCAAGCATTAACACAGAAGAGGGTCTTTAATTGTCACAAAGGGGGCCCACTTCATTTTAATGAGAAGACATAAAAACCTAGGGAGGACAGGGAATTGACGGCAACTTTAGGAGGAGAAATATATTATTAAAGCTTTGGAGCTTGAGAGGAGGGGGACTACGTGAGCTATCAGAGAAGTCAAAGATTGCGACGGTACCTAGAGAGAGCTAGAGATTTTTATAACCATCATTAAAGGAGGAGCTGGGATGATAGCTTTTTGTCTGGGAGATTGATTTTTCTTTATCACAACAGCGCCGGCAACTTTGAAAAAGGAGATTACAACAATGAACTATGGAAACTACATATATTTTATCATCAAAAGTCAAAGAGGGGGGCGGTAACTTTCAGCAACTATAGGAGATTTTATTTTTGAAAAAAGAAGCAGTGGGTTGACGGAAGCTTTGAGGATTGGCATTGATATTATTATTGGAAAATCACAAAGTGGACGACAATAGCTGGAGATCGACGGCAGCAAAGAGGAGGGATTGAAGGTTTGAGCACGACAGTGGTTAGGATTTCGGTGAAGGTTGAATTTTAGTTTTAATTTGTCAATTTCAGTTTTAGTTGATAGAGACTAGTATTATGTGTGGCTAATTTTTAATCTAGACAAGGTACCTTACGTTTGATGCATGTAGTTCGTGAGACTCCTTGGGTTTAATTGTTTTCGTTTAATTCTTATGTTTATTTAATCTCTGCGTTTAATCGATTTATTATTGTTGAGTTTGTTGATTAATGTGGCCAGTTAATTA
>JANITX010000004.1:26048623-26060290 GCA_027564395.1 Erythroxylum ulei
TTTAGCTTTCACTCCTTCAATTCTCCAAACTTTTCACCAATTCTCTACCTTCCTCCAAACACCATACGATCATCACTCTCAAGGCTTAGCTTTGGATTTTTCATGAACAAAAGAAGAGCAAGCAAGGAAGAAGAAGGTAGAAAAGATGGGTAAAATATCAAAAGGAATAAAGGAGAGGAGAGCTACGAAGATGGAGGAGAAAATCCAAAAACAAAATCACCAAAACCCTTTTGGAAATGAGAAGTGTCGTGAGAGTGTAAAAAGAGCTTCAAACAATTAGTTAAATGGTGGCTTTAGGTAAAAAGAAAACTAACATGGTGGCATGTTAGGCAAGTGACAAGTGTCACTTGCCACATGTCACATTTTTACATACTCACCTAATTTCTTTCCAATTTCTACTCCAATTTTGTCCCAAAATTCTAATGGTTCAAAGTACTACATCCTAAAATCCTGTACCCATTATTTCAGTGCCATTGGACAGTCATTTCCAGTACCGGAAACCAATCAGTCCGCCGTTTGGCGATTTTTTCGGTCCGGAAATTTTCTTAGAAATTTCCCAAAAAAATTCCTAAAATTTCTCAAAAATGTAAAACACACAACAATCCACTCCAATTAAATTTTCAAGCACAAAATCATATTTTTCACAATAAACACATTTATAGACACATATGTCGGGAAATGTCATGAATGCATGTACAGTCATGTACATATACAGAAATTACAATTTATGTGTTTATGGAGGCCATATCATGCATGAACATGCCGAGACAAATTTACACACTCTTAACCCGTCCCAAATGACCAATTGACCCTTCCCATCGGTGAGGGTTCTCGGCGATATTTACTCCTAAAGGATCATTCTCACAACTTTGCCCACTACACTCTTCGTCTACAGCTAACTTACTTCTCTTTTTCGCTATTCTCTCCTTTCTAATCTTTCTCAAACATCTCTCAATTTCAAGATAAAAAGGCAAGAGTTTTGCTTTCTAGGGCATGCACAGGAACAATTCACAGGAAATAATAAAAAGTAACAAAAATTGACTCAAAAGCACACAAAGTCGAATAAAAGATGAGATGTGATGGATGCAAGAGTATGGTGTGTGAAAGTATGTATGAAAATGTGTATGTATGGATCAAAAAGTAATCAAGGAAAAGACTCAAAAACTATGCGAGTGCAAAAAGAATGCTAACTAGGAAAAGTCCAATTGTGGAAGTATGCTTTTGTTTGTGTTTTCAAAATTTTATGCTATGAAAAGAAAATTTAAAATCCTATACTATTGACAAGTATGAAATTAAACTATCCAAAATGAAATCTAGAAGTAAAGGTTCCTAACCTCAATGATAAACAAAGATAACAACGGCTAACTTACAGAAAACCAATTGCTTGGTTCCACCGCAACGACGTCATTTTGATTCGTGGCTTTGTCTTTTGGTTTTACCCTTAGAGGTCGAATAAAAAATTTAATTCCATGGATTGCAATATAGAGTGCAACCTCGAGTCGTCTCACTTAATCGAAACCTAATACAATGGACCTAAGCTAGACTAATTATCATGAAATGCAAACTAAATTGGTTAGGAGAGGGTTTTGCTTCTTTTAGAAAACTAACAAAATTGAGCTAATTGTAAGAGAAGTATGTAAAAAGGTATTTTTGGATTTTTGGAAAAAAAGAAATTGAAAATTCAAATAATGATCAAATGTGATAAAATCCTCTTGAAAAATGAGCTTTGGCTATCATAGTTCAAAACAAATCTTGGTGGGAGTGAAAATCACTAAGTTTTCAAATGAAAAACCCTAAAGAACTCTTTATGTCCAAGGTTTTAATCAATGAACTCCATTTCTTAAAACCTTTTTGAATGCATCCTAGTGTGTGCAATGGGTAAGTTAATGCAAGTGGTCAATTTGGAATCTAGCATTATCTCAATATCAAACACAACTAGGTGGATAAAAGAGAATAAAAAAAATCACAAAAAAACATATATGAGACTTCATATATTCAAGCTCTAAGTTCTATATCAACAAACCCAATAACACAGTACATTGTTCAATGCTTGATTAAACTATAATCAAGAAAATCCAACTATAAAGCATAAATCCTAACTAAGGAGGTCATAACAATGTAGCTAAACATGAACAAACTACTCCCCTTTGAAGCCCATTGAACTCAAGTCTTTGCTATATCTTCAAGAGGAAATGCTGCTTAGCCAAGCATTGCTTCGAGGGAACTCACAACCGGAAACCAACCAAGAGCATCCATGGTAGCAGCAGCAGATGATGAAGGCGGCAATGAAAAATGGAAAGAAGTGATGGATGATGGTCAAGTTGAGTGAGAGAGACGAGAGTGTGAATGTTCTTGATGTTTCTGTCGCTTCTCTCCCTCTGTATTTGGCTACCTGGAAACTAATTTGGTAGGTTTTTAAATGAAAGATGATTGGTTTGGATCGCACAGTGGGTGATTTTTCCAAAAATGGTTCAAGTTTTCAAAGTTTCTCCACGACGACAGATAAGTTCGTCGCGGCGTACTTTTCCTGAAAGGATTTGCTTCATTGCTGGATCCTTCGCCACGGCAAACTTTCCCTAAAAGTTCATCCTGGATTCCTTTGTATTTCGTCACGGCGATAGATCTACTTTGCCGCGACGAACTTCCTGTAGCGCCTGTTCCCTTGTTGACTTCACTTCAGCCTTCTTTGACTTTACACCTTCTTCTTTAGTCCCTTCTCCTTGAGGTTCCTACAATCAACAATGGTAGTTTGCAGTATCAATTATTCTCAGAAAAAATTAATCAGTGCAATTAATACTAATTTGTGACAATTTTTACTATCAAACTACATAAAATAAAAGCACACACTCAAGAGTCAATTTCAGCGCAAAATCAAGAAATAGGAGTCAAAAAGTATAGTAAAAACCATGAAAGCGTCACCAATTTATATAATAAACTTGAGCTCATTCAACTGCTAATCCTATTTTTCATGAACGAATGAAGCATTTAAAAATTGATTGTCATATTTTTCAAGACAAATATCAAGCTAGTTTCATCCATTCTCATTATATTTCTTTTAAATAACAATTAGCTGATATGTTTACTAAATCCTCGGATGATCTTATGCGTCATAATCTACTAACCAAGTTGTGTTTGTGTGATTGGTACCAACCTCTAACTTGAGAGAGGGGGGATGTTACAACTACTGCAAATTAATGTTATGTTACATCGTATAAAGTAGAAGCTTCACAAAGAT
Organism: Erythroxylum ulei; assembly: GCA_027564395.1. NCBI lineage: Eukaryota > Viridiplantae > Streptophyta > Magnoliopsida > Malpighiales > Erythroxylaceae > Erythroxylum > Erythroxylum ulei. Next base: position 26,051,859 of record JANITX010000004.1, read on the forward strand.
GAACATAGTAGTCTTCAGCAGTTGACAATTAGTTTTTTATTTACAACAAAGCTTTACTTGTAATTTAATTCAATATGGAGACTAAGTTTGTAATACAAATAATTGTTTTACTACTGTATAAACACAACAATCGTGAATAACAAAGCAGTGAGAGATATTGGTTTTCTAAAAGTTCTCACTTTTAACCACAAAAGGGAAGAGGGAGAGAGGGAGAGAGAGAGAGAGTTTGGGCACATTTAACTTGCAATAAAACATAATTCAATGAACGTTTACTAAATATGCCATAATGGCATATCAGCTATAAAATGAATATAAAGTAAACATACTAGATTTTGAATATAAAAATGCATACTATATTCGAAGAATTTTGATGGCATGCTTCAAATACTGTCAAAGCGTGAAATTTTGGCATAGAAGATAATATTTTTAAATTCAAATTAATTAAAAATAAGGTGGATTATCAGTTTTAACAAAGTATGGATGGAAAAGTGATTATTAAAGTACCAAATTCCATATGCCTAGAAGTCACCCAAGAGAAACTAATCATGCTCCATTTACTGTCTTGATATTCATGCTTTATCAAAGCAATATAATGATCGACTCTAATATAAAACATAAAGCAAGATGGTCGAATACATTAAAACCATATATGTTGTCAATTGATGACACTAGACAATAAAATAATTAATACATATTGAAAAGAAGAAAATATGATTAATGTAGTTTGGTATTTGGATCAACAATTAATATTGATGAGAAAAGTACAAAAAAGCATGGGACTAAAAAGACGAAAAGAAATGACCATCATAAAGACTGGAAAAATGGAGAAGAAAATTAAGTAATAAAGGAAGATGCAGTTGAAAAACTTTAATTTTATACTAAGAATTCAAAATTATATGAGCGGAAGTTAATTGAATATTAGATCTTGAAGTAAATCACTTGTTAATATAGAAATAACATATAATATTTAAAATACACAAGAACTGGGGGGGGTTGAATTGTGTCAAATCGTTCAAGATATTAATCTTTAAAAAACTTCTTGACTTTCTTGACAAATTCAGATGATTACAAAAAGAATTTACTTAATTTGGTAAGTAATGCAACAGTGAAAATCAGTATCTATTCCTCTATCAACAAGAAAATTAAAAAAATAAGAGTTAAAGAATATGACATCGCGATTTATCCTTGTTCACCCTTAACCTTGGACTATGTCCAATCCTCAGAGTCCGTCTGAGATTTCCACTATAACTTTCAACGTTACAAGTATCATTTCTACACTTCTAGAGTCTCTTCGGGTCTCTTTTACAAAGTATTATTTATCTGCTTTCTTAGCCTCTTCAGGCTCTAACCTTTCTTTTCACTAGAAAAGATATTGTTTGAGCTTCACGTTACAGATGTATTTGCTCTTTTTTTTTTCTCACTTGAGCTTTTACAATCAGATTTCTTTTCTCTCTTTGTATCGTATTGTAAAAGTAAAGTTATTTTTGCTTATGACTATAAATACTATTTATAGCCTAAATCTTCAACGGTTTTCTTAAGAATTCTGCTTGTCGAATGTTCTGAAAAAACGATTATTAGTCGAGTCCTGTAATTAACCCCAACTAATTGACGTTCTCGTACATTCTTTAATTTCCATCGTCTTTCATGGATTCATGCGCTTCGTCTAGTGTCTCATATACTTTGTTAGGTATCTTAGACTAAGCACTCCGCACTTTGTCTTATCTGCTTTTACTAACGTATCATCTTGATTTGATGATTTATGCTACTTACATTTATCTGCACACTAAAAAAATTTATCAAAACAGTTCACACACTTCTATGATTATTATTATTATTTTGACTTTCATCAAAATTAATAGAAGAAGTAAAATCTTCTTGACTTAACAAATCTATCCAAACTTGCAAAGGTAAGAATTCAATTCACATTAGGTAAAAGGCGTTTTTTTTAATTTTAGCTAATGACTCTCTCCAAAATAAAAGAAAAATAGATAAGACATGAATGAATCAAAACCAAGTTGATAAATACACAAACACTTCATGAGGAAAAGTGTTTGTTTTGTTACTAAGAGTCCATTTAGCAAAAGTAAATGAAATTCTTGAGTTTAAAAAATCATGTGATCCAAGTAACTTGCAAGCTTCCTAGACATTTATATAGATAACCTAATATATTTATCTGAACAAATTAAGAAAAGGAATTGTCGAAAAATACAAGTCAAAAAAACGTGTCAATGGTTCTAAGAGATAAGTTTATATGATAAAAATGTTTCAATAATTAGAAGATACAAGTTTATATGTTACTTGAAGAATCTCATATTTTTCAGATGTGAATTTCTATGCCAAAAACATGACACTAGTAGTAAGATATTTTTGTTAAAATATTGGTTGGATGTATATAGCAAACAAAAGTAATTTAATTTGTAAATTTATATTCCTTATAATCAAATCCAAGTAGAAGTGTATACATTAAAAATGTTGTAGTTATTTACCTTTTCACTAACAATTTAAGTAGAATAATAACTTTTTGTTTTATGTACGGACTTCATCCTCCTTAATTCATGAATTGGTTCTGCGATAATTAGTCAAATTGTGACAAAACCAGTTCGTATGAAAGATAGTAAAATAGTTGCTATTCATGCAATGATCATCCTGTGGATGCATGGAAATTTTATTTCTGAAATTCCAAATTTATAAATTTGAAAAGATGCACATATGTTCATCAACTCGTTGTTTCTATTAGAATTAGATGCATGTATTTTGTGAATTTTTCAATCGTACGTACTCATTATAGTTGGGTTTTTCAATTATTTTTCCACCAATTGTTTTTATAAACTCTGATCACCAATTGGAAGGTGAACTGGGTGCAATTGGATGTAGTACATGGTGGGCCAGGAAGTGTGGTAAAGAAAATGGGACAGAGACAATCATGAGGATAGCAGCACCGTGTCGTCATCCAAACCCAGCAAAGGCTTAAAATTCCAGCGCACATGAATCCTCTGACGCGTTTCTCTCCTATTTACTACATGAAACTCGAAGCAGCAATATGCCCACCACCCTCCTCCTAGGCTTATTTAAGTACCCATGAGCCCAATCACACTACTGTTCTTCCCAAACATCACATATCATTAATACCTATCCGATTTTTGTGATACATTTTACCATTTTTTTCAAATGTTTCAAGCACCTATTATCCAAAGATCATGAACCAAAGCTAGCAAACAAAAACTTGCTTAGATATAGAAAGAGAGAGAGAGAGAGAATATACAGGAAAGTAAGTCTTCTTATCTACAGCTAGACAGAGTTCGACTTGCAAAAAGCTTGTCATTATATGGAAGTTGGGAAGAAAATGGTATTCGAGGAGACAGAACTCAGGCTAGGCTTGCCAGGAAATGGAGGGACTGAAGGAGAGGTGGCAAGGAAGAGAGGGTTCTCCGAAACAGTGGGTTTGAAGCTCAATCTGTCCTCAAAAGAAGAAACGATCGATCCAACTGAAAAGTCCAAGGGTTTACACGGGGAAAAGAACCTTCTTGCTGCCAATCCAACGAAAACTCCAGCCAAGTAATTTCCATGCTGTTTTTATTCTTTTGTTTTCCTTCTTCTCCCGTGATCTTCAGTCATGTTGGTTTCACGGTCATGTTACCAGCACAAATTACTTGATATTGCTAAGCTTAGGTGGTTGTTTAGGTCGCCACCAACGTAGTTCAAAAAGAGAGATAGGGTGTGGGTAAGAAAGGGTACAGTTTTCTTGTATAACCAGATAAAGTAGATTTCTTGTATGCGTAAAAGAGAATCATTATTTCAGGAAAGAATGATTTTATTGTCTTTATGACTCTCTGTATATAGATCTTGTTGTATAGTTCAACGATGAAGCTCGAAAAACTCTACTGTAGTTGTTTAAATGTCCGACCTGAGATAATTACTTGTGCTTATCGACAAACTTTAGAACATATATATGCATGAGAAGAGCTACAGATCATAACAGCATGTCTTGAGCTAATAGGTAAGTACTTCGTGTACTCTTCACCTCATCCTGTATTAATTACAACAGTACATATATCTTGTTCTAGACTGCTTTTCTGGGTAGATAAATGTACCGATATTCATCTATTATTCTTAATTAGTATCAATCTCTGAGGAAAAATAAATGATAAAAACAATTTAAAAGAAAAGGTCAACGGAAATTTTAGTTAAGAGGTCTCAAGAGCCTACATGCGGTTAGCCTTTGAAGGTCAAGAATTGTATGTTCTCTTCATTTTTTCTTGATTGAAAATAAGATACTTGGATGGTAAATATATATATATCTATATATATATATATATATAATGTATAATCGAAGAAAATTGACAAAAAGCAAAGGAAGAGATGAAGAGGGAATTATAAGGTCTCTAAGCGTGTCTAAAGAAAATACGAACACTAATAATTGTTTTTATTTATTAACAGTCAAGTAATCATTGGATAATTGAAAATCTTAATTCGTCAAGATTCTTCTTATTATTAATTGATGGTAATTCTAGGGTACAGATTGCGGGATGGCCTCCAGTTCGATCATCTAGAAAGAATATGTTGGCTGTCCAGAGGAGCAGCGATGATGAGATGAGTGAAAAGGTCATTAATGGAGGTACCCCTACCTTTGTGAAAGTTAGTATGGATGGTGCACCTTACCTCCGTAAGGTGGATTTAAAGATGTACAAGAGCTATCAGGAGCTCTCTAATGCCTTGGCCAAGATGTTCAGTTCCTTCACTATAGGTAAATTTAAGCATACACAAGTTTTATATGGTATAAAATGATATAATATTACTACCATCTTTAATGTATATATAGTTGTAAGTTGACAGGGAATTGCTTTAACAACATTGAAGGGAGCATTGGGTCTCAAGGAAGGAAAGATTTCATCAACGAAGGAAAGCTTAAGGATCAACTTAATGGCACTGACTATGTTCCCACCTATGAAGATAAGGATGGAGATTGGATGCTTGTCGGCGATGTCCCCTGGGAGTAAGTCCTTTATACTCTTCGTCTATGTATATCTAGCTAAAACCCTAACAGTAAAGGTGACGAGAATTAATTAACAAGACAAAACAAGTAAATCTTATATGTTAGGGGTTCTGAGAAATAACTGAAGTTTTCTGTTATTTCAATCATCACAGGATGTTTGTTGATTCATGCAAGAGGCTGCGCATAATGAAAGGAACAGAAGCCACTGGACTTGATTCGTATCAGCTATCGATCTCCTATCACTTTGATGTAGTTTGAAAAAGAAAAACTGAGAAATGGTTAAATTATGATCTTTCTGTATACATAGTCACCATAGGCATGTTTGCGTTTTTTTATTTTGAAGTTGTTTTTTATGCCTGATTACGTCATCTAGTTAGTGATTTACTTTACCGTCTTTAGCAATCTAAAATAAGGAAACTGAATTTTCTTCTTTTTCTTAACCATTTTGGGAATTCAGCACCTAGAGCCATGAAGAAGCGAAAGAGCTGGAGCTAAAGCACTACCATGAATTCCTGCAGGGAAGTTGCAAATTTTGAGCAGGAAGAGGAAGACTTGATGATGACAAGGTGTTTATGTATAATTACTACGTTTGATATAATATACGTGAGATACAACTGGAGTACCATATATCTGTTATGAACAGAAACGATAAGAACTCTTTTCACGTTATTTTCCATGGCGGTGTTTATGTTTCTTATACACGGTTAGTGTTGACGGTTTGCCTATCAATGACACTATTAAAGATGGATCTGTTCGCTGTAATCTTCCTCTCATCTGATTATTTGAATTATTGCTGCACATACCAAGATACATAAATATATAATTGTCATATGCAGTACTAGATATGTACAATCATCAAGTTTCTTGTAGCGTATTTATAGAAATCTAATGCGTATGTACAACCTGGACATAGATGTGTTCCATCCCTGAGCCTATGCCTATGTCAGTGCTCGAAATTTTGAAATTGAAGTACGTATTTTTAAATTTAATGGCGTCTCAAGTTAAAGTTTTAGTAACGATAGATAATTAAATTACCGAAAAACTACTCCCATAAACAAACTTGGCTTTATCCAGCAACTATTCACGATGTGGTCCCGCACTCTGGTATCAATTATTCTGTTACTTCTGTTCATTAAGCGAATTTTCTGACAGTCAAGCGGCAGTTGTAATAAACTAGTATCATAAATTTACAAAAAATTAATTTTTAGGGACAATGCAACTACAATTTTCTCTTGAACATGTATTTTCGATATGACAATGCTAATCAAAGTTCATATCTTTCTATTAATAAAAATATTAATTTTCAAATAATTTGAAAAAGAAACAAATTCAAAACTATTCTTAGAAGGATCGCACGAAGTATATTTTTCGTAATTAATAGATGGATACACTCATTTATAAGTTAATACCATTAAATTAATTTCATCCGATTGCTATAGACTATTATTTTAAATTAAAGTAATGAATTTATTTCATTGATTAGATTTTTATATAAAAAGATTCTTTCAAGTTCTCTTTGCTCAATAAAATTTAATTAATACTTGAATGATATGATCCATAAATATGTCATATTATATGATTAAATCCTATAATTTGTACTTAAAATTCCTACAAATAGTATTAGATGCAGTCTTGAATTTTCTTTTGAAAAAGAAAATGATATTAATTGATAAATACTACAAGGTAGACAAAAAAGTTAAGGGGTATTCCCTTTACACTCCTTAAAATGATATGGAAGGAATAAAGAAAAAATAGAACTCAGAAAATAATAGAGCAAGCACGCATATGTTTAGATGTTCAAAGAATATGATATATCAATTGTGCATTGCTAGTTAAGGCTCTTCACATTCAGCAGCTCACATATTTGTCGTATAATGTCTGACTGAATGGATTCTCTAGTTGAACTTTAATTTGAAATCCTTCTGAGATTACGTTATCTCCACAGTGTGTACACGCAACTCCCCAAAGCAAGAATAAAGATGATTTGAATATGTTTTGGACGAGTTGTCTTGATGATAAGCCTTGCACGATGTCAGATATGGTGTAACCTAGATCAATTTATAGAAATTTCCTCTTAATCTTCTGCCATATGTTGAAGTTGAAGGGACATGTGAAGAAAAGATGATCTTGGGTTTCTTCATGAAGCCGACACATAGGACAATTTCTATCAATTTGCAAATAAGGAAATCAATTGGAAGTATTGAGCTTATTCTAGATAGCAAGCTAAAGAATGAAGGATAGCCGAGGAGTGAGTGTTTTCTTTCACACATTTGGTGCCAATCAACTTCGGGGCATCTTCTTGTCAAGATATTCTTGGTAATTTTATTACTTAGAGTGTGGATCGGGTAGCCTTTCTCAGGTAGCCTTTCTAGTAAAATATATTAATAGAATTTGGATCATTCCTAGCTCTGCTTGTGACATCATCATGCACCATGTCTCTCAAAGTAAGTACTTGATTCAAGAAGTGAGAATGAGAGGAGCTTTTGCATTTTTTCCATATACTTCTACCTTGAAGAAAATAAAAGTGTAGCCATCTTGTCCACAGTGAGTGTTTATTAGAGTCTCTCGAGAATCGAAGCTTGGTTTATGTTTTTGATGGAAGAAATGTGTTGGCCACCTTCTTCCTTAAGGAGGCATATATTAGTCCATCTAACCTTTGCTACACCTTTAAAACCATCCGGATGACTTCACAAGAAATTTTTTAGCAATCTTTCAATAATTTTGATAATGCATTGGGAGAGGAATATGTGGGAACTCCAATATGCAAAGAATTAAGCACAGATTTTATAAGTTGTAATTTACTCGCATAGGGTAGAGTTTTATTCACCTATGAGCTGATTCTTTTATGAATTCTTTTAATGAGGAGTAAGCACTCCGGGTAATTGAAGCATTTTTTAATCACTGTAAGAAAGACCTATTTCTACTTGGAAAAGAAATCATATTCTTGTAAAGATCTCAATTCTATAACGAAAGAAAGATCTACTTCTACTTGAAAAAGAAATCCTCTCCTATAAGACCTCCTCCAATATAAATAGGGTCCTTTAGCAATATTTTAGGGGATATTCACGTTTTCTCTCTTCTTTGGGCATGAATCGGTCTTCTGCTCTTTCTTTCTCCTACGTTATCTTTTTCTCTCTAGGTAGAACCCTAGTTTTATTTTCTTCTCTACTTCTTCTTCTTATACCCAAATTATGCACTATATTTTCAATGATGGTTTTTAACTTTGTTTTGCTTAGAATTATGAACTAAATTCTCTTTACCAATTATTGAGGCTACTAGCTAAATTTATGGTTGTTTTTATGAGAAGCATGCGTATACAATTGATGAATCTATGATTGGAAATTTGCAATCTTGATTTGGACATGATTGCTGAATTATGCATGTGAATTTGAAGTCATGAATTCGAATTTTGCATGAATAATTTGTATGCTATTTGATT
>JANITX010000004.1:26209037-26225455 GCA_027564395.1 Erythroxylum ulei
AACCGATTAATCAAGGCAACAACCACATACGATGCGTCATTTAACTTAGGTCATGTTATCCCTAATGATTACGAATCCTTAGTCACTATATGTGAATTTCAATATAACAATTACAGATTATATCAAAATTCTAGCAATGAGTTTGCAATTAGCAATTCATTAAACGCATTAAAATTATCAAATCACAATACCCTATGGGTTTATACACAAATAACCGAACAATAAAAAAAATCCGATTATCCGTGCACAATACCCAAATCAATTAAAACAGGATACCACAATTAATTTCTAATGAGAGAAAGAAACAAAAAAAATAATAAAAATACTTAAACTGGGTCGTCGGCGTCGATATTACCTCTGAATCGGTGTCGGGATGCCTAACCCTTCATGAATATTTTGCGAAAAAATGCTTCAACCCCCGTCTTAATCCCTAGCCAAAAATCTCCTACTGGTCACTGCCCAACACTACGCCTCTCAACTGTTGCGCTTGTTACGTTTTTTTTCTTCTCTCCAGTTGCGCTATTGCTTCTGTCTCACACCTGCCCTATGCGGCCTCTATATGTTGCGTCTATTACGCATTACTCTCCTTCTCCAGCCGCAAGCCACTCCAGCCAAGCCAACAGCCTTCCAAGCCTGCGCCAGTGCTTGGAGCTTCTTCGCTGCGCCTTTGCTTTGTTGCTGCTTTGTGTTTCCACCGCTGGAGCATGCTAATTAGACCATTAAAGGTCTACATCAATAATACCTCCTAAAACCTTCTGCTTGCTTTTTAATTTCTCTGCTCCTCTTCATTTAATTTTCCTCCAACGTTTTATATTGTTGCGTCGTTGTTCCTCTATGTGCTTGCGTGCCTCTTTTGTTTCCATTATACACCTTCTGTCTGTATGCGTTGCCTCTTGTGTGATATTTTCAATTAAAATGCCACCTCCAGCTAATTCAAATCCTCTTGTTTTGTGATAATTTAATTTGCTCACCTTATTTTCCTCATGTGCGTTGCTCCTTTATTTTCCAATTTTCTTGTCTTTTGTTATTATTTTTTTCTTCTTCCTCCATAAAAGCAAGTAGATATTAATCTTCAAAAAATGATCCAAATTTTGTGCTTTCGATTCACTTTAATTTCTTTGCTTCCGAATTGTACCTAAAATAATATATGAATTAAAATGAGTATCTTAAGTATTTTTATGTTAATAATTGCTAAGTGTAAATGATTAAAAATATTAATAATTAAACACATATCAGCTACAGAATTACGAAGGCTATCGTAAAAATAGGCAGCAATAGTTGGCGGCAAAATAAACGTCGGGGTGCACAAACGAAATAAATGTACGTAGGTAAATTACTGACGGAAAGTACATTCTGTCGATAAAAATTAAAGTTAAACGTCGTCGTTAGGTCTTTAGCCTTAACATTTTTAATAAAATGAAAACCACATCGTTTGATTTAACATAAAATGATGTCGTTTTCGTAAAAATTTAAAGCCACCAGAAAACCGCCTTCCCTCTCCCCTGCTTCATTTTTTCGTTGTTTTCTTCTTTGTCACCGTCGGTCTTCTCTCTTCCACCGTCCGCCATCCATGCTTTGCTCTCTTCCATCTTCCATTGACTTTAATTAAGTCAAGGTTAGTCGTCTATCTAATGGCTCTCAGGTTTTTTTTTGTGAGAAATTTTGTTATTAAATGGTATATGAACGTCGGTTGGCTCATTTTTGTGGCAATATTATGCATTTTTTGAACTGTGGTTGATTCATTATTTGTTTGAATGTGTTTATATTGGTGAAAAATGGAAAATATAGTAGTTTTATTGTTAGCTAGATATGAATTCGGGTTGCCTACAAATTGTTTGATGAAATGTCTCTTAGGGATATCATATCTTGTTTTTTCAAAAAATGAGAAATGTCTCTCAGGGACATTAGTGAGACTTGGTTAATCAACTGTCAAGGAAGTTAATTCATGGTTAAAATAATTGACAACTTTAAATATTACTTAAAAAGTTGGGATAATAGCTATTATTTTGTATTATTTAAAAAATATCAATTAGGGGTTTTTTGTTTTGATGAAGTCATGGTATTGTTTGTACTTAATTGTGGTATTTACATATTAAAGTAAAGGTGACACACATTTTTATACATCTATGGTATTTCAATGAGTTATCTTTTTTCATCTATTTTTATACAAAATATTTAATGAATTTTCTTTTCTCTTTAGTGTGATATAAACTCAACCACCTTTGCCCGTCTTAGTGATTAATATTAGTGATCTCTTGTGTTCTAGCTTTCTTATCCCATGTATTTTCAAGTACCCACCATTTTGGATTAAATGTTCAATGTTTTTCCTTTAAATGTTCCCCCGTCCATTTTTCCTTAAAATATGTGCTATTTTATTATGATGCTCAAGCAAAAGGATGGACTAAATTCTTTAGAATGGAAGAGTTGTACTATAATAAAATAGCTTTAGAAGTTTTATTAATTAAGTCCATAAAAATTTAGGCTTTAATGATAAAGGTACCGCTAGCTTTTGCTATGAAACAAAAACTAGATGATGTCATGTAATGAGTTTGTAGTGAAGTATGGGTTTTGATCCTTATACTAAACCAAAGTTGTTCCATCTAAGGATAAACTATGATCAAATGATCTCCCTGACGTAAATACTAAAATATAATAAGAATATATTGTAGGATAAATCCATCTATTCTCCCACCGGGTCCATAAATAAGGAAATCATATATATTGTTATAAGTTACTTGCACTATGTTATCACATATTCCAATATAAGGAGATTTAAAAAGAATGACACGGTCATACCTTGTGGTCTATTATATCTAAAGCTTATTATAGTGAAAGCATCATGAAACCTTATAATTTTCTTTACAATATAATTAAAGAATATGGAAAAACGATGAACATAAGCTATTTTCTAGGACATCTGCTAACCAAGTTATCATAGAAGTTTGATTGTAAATGATAATGTCATGACTTTGACATTTGGTTTTTTTACACTTAATATAGACTTTAAGGTGATAAAGTGGACATGGTGAGAAAAGTCAATGATGATTATATGTTAACTTGGAGTATATGATACCTAATTGAGACTATAGACGCTCCTACACACCAAAAACTAATCAAACTTATATAGGACAAGATCGAGGTACAAATTAAGATCAATGTGATATTAAGGAAACTAAAAAATGCTTTGATATCATTGCAAATCATCTGGACCAATTAGAGGAGCAAGTTTCTCATTATCTTATTGATAAGAAGACTTCCAAAATACCACCATATCTTACACCTAATTGTGTGGTTATGATATTCTCTAGATATTATGTTGATACTATTTCTACTTAATTATGGTATAAACATATTAAAGTAAAGTTGATACTTATTTACATAGTGTAATTAAAATTAAAGTAAAGACAGTACTCATTTATATATTATGATGATATTTCTTATATAGATTTGTAGTATAATTTCTATAGAGTCATAGTATTCTTTATAAGTTATGATGGTATTCTTTGTACTTAATTGTGGTATTACTATATTAAAGTAAAGGTGGTACTTATTTCTTTATACTCAATTGCCTTATTTTCTGATTTGCTTTCTTTAATAAATTAAAAATATAACAAAACTATTAAACAAGTGTATTATATTAAATGCAAAATATTGTTTTTTTGTAGGCCCTATTTTGTGTTGAAGAGCATCGCTCATCCTTCTTCTTTGTAGTCTGTAGTTATCCGTCTATCCAGGTAAGCAGTCCAACTAATGTCTACCATATGTGTTGTTTTAGTAATACGATTCTGATGTGTTTGGGTTTTGTGTGAATGTAAAGGAGGTCTTGATTTTGTATTATTGTTTAGAATATTCTTATAAACATTGAAGAGTTTTTATGTTCTTCTTTAACAGTCTAAGTAATTATATTTGGGTTTTGTTTGAATCATTAATGAGTAAATGTATGATTACATAAGTATTTACTGTATATGGAATGAGTTTGGGATCTTATGGATGATTAAGGCATAATAAACCACCCCTAGGATAGTAGATAGGCTAGAAATCCATGATGCAGCTCCCATGAGGCTTATCAGTGAAAAATTTCATGAGCCTAGGAGTCACAGTGAAAACTTGCTTTCTTGATTCATTGGTGTATACAATGACACATACCATAGTATTAACATCAATTGTAAGTGATTAATACTCAGGGGATGTTGTGTAAAGTAAAGGTTAATTTTTTTGTAAATATAGGGGACATGAAAGATACTAACTATAAAATCACTTTTTAAATTAACAAATTTGCATAAATGAGTAATGTTGATAGATCTTGGATGTATAGATGATTAACACCTGATAGTTTCATTAATCCTGAGTTTGTTGAGGGAGTTAAGCTTTTATTCATTATATATGTTCTCAACCTACATATATGGATGGCCTAAAGATCAGATGTCCATATAAAAAGTGCAAACATATTCATTTCTTTCCTATTGATGAAGTGAATGGTCATTTGCTGAGAAAATGTTTTGTTCCAAATATTTTGAGTGGACACGACATGGGGAGCCATTGATTTGTAGCACCTCAAGGTGTAATGAATTAAACTCGTCAGTAAATGTGGATGAGTTTGAAGGGGGGATTGGATTTAGAACAGATAATGTGGGTGCAACTGAAAATCCTTACATGCAAATGGTTTATGATATAGCCAGTCAGAAAAATATAGAAAATCTTGAAGAAGAACCAAACCCATATGCAAAATAATTTTTTTGACTTACTACTCTCGGCTGACTAAGAATTATGACCAAATTATGAGACAATGACTCAATTTTCTTCAATTGCTCGAATATTGAAGATAAAGTTTGAAGGGCGTATTTCTAATCGTAGTTTTGATAAAATTCTTGAATGGTATAATAAATCATTGCCTCCTGATCATACAAATGTTGATAGTTTTTACAATATGAAGAAACTTATTAGGGGTCTTAGTTTGCCTGTTGAAAAAATTGATTGTTGCAAATTGGGTTATATGTTGTATTAGGGAAATGATGTGGAATTACAACAGTGCAAATTTTATGGTCAATCTAGGTTCAAGCCTAGAAAGCATTCTATGAAATAGAAATCAGTATCCTGGCAAATGTATTATTTCCTACTAACTTCGAGACTTCAAAGACTATATGCTTATGATGTTACTGCATTTCACATGAGATGACATAATGAACACGAATAGGAAGATGGAATAATGAGTCATCCATCGAATGCACTAGCATTGAATCATTTCAACAACACCCATTATGAGTTTATAGCTAAAATTCGAAATGTTAGGTTAGGATTATCGATGGACGGATTCCAACCTTTTGGTCAATCTGGTCAATAATATTCATCATGGCCAATCATAATTACTCCTTATAATTTGCCTCCATAGATGTGTATAAATGAGGCTTATATGTTCTTGACAGCGATTATGTCAGGGCCTACAAATCCAAAGCATAAAATTGATGCATTCTTACAATCATTGGTATCTGAATTGCAGCATCTTTGAAAATATGGTATAGATACATATGATGTGTCTCTGAAACAAAATTTTGTATTGAAAGCGGCTTTGATGTGGACTATTAGTGATTTTCTAGCATATGCTATATTGTCTGGATGAAGCACAGTAAAGAAATTGGCTTGTCCTTATTATGGCAATGATTTTGATATGTTTTATCTTCCAAACGGGGGCAAAACATGTTGATTTGACAACCACAGTAAATTTCTTCCTCCAGATCATCCATTTAGATGCAATAAATAAGAGTTCATTAAGAATAGGCTAGTACAAACACCTCATCCCCCTAACAAAGCTAGTGAAGAGATATTGCAGGAGATTGATGAATTAGAGTTGCTGAAAGTTACAAAATTTGAAGCTAATGAAGTTAATACAAGCATTAGTAAAAACTTTGGTTAGAGAAAACGAAGCATCTTTTGGGATTTCCCATATTGGAAAACTAATTTGATATGTCATAATCTACATGTGATGCATATTGAAAAAATATTTTTGACAATTTGTTCAATACCATAATCAACATTGAAGGGAGGACAAAAAATAATGTAAAATCACGAGATGATTTAAAACTTTTTTGTAGAAGGAATGAGTTAGATAAAGATCTTCTCGCTAGTAAATATCTGAAAGCATGTTACATTTTGGACAAAAAACAAAAGGAAATATTATGTGAATGGTTGAAAAGTCTAAAGTTTCCCGATGGTTGTATTTCAAACTTGGCAATGTGAGTAGACACGAGGAAGTACAAATTATTTGGGATGAAAAGTCATGATTGTCATGTGTTTATGCAAAAGCTAATTCGAATTGCATTTCGGGAGTTACTACCGCATAAGATTTGGGAAGTTATTATAAAATTAAGTTTGTTTTTCAAAAGCATAACATCATCTGAAATAAGGTTAGCTGAAATGGAAAAACTAGAAAGGAAAATTCCAATAATTTTGTGCAAAATATAAGGGATTTTCTCTCCAAGCTTTTGTGATTGTATAGAGCATCTACCTGTGCATTTAGCACACGAGGCTAAACTTAGTGGTCCAGTTCAATATCGATGGATGTATTCGTTTAAGAGGTAATTATAGTAAACATTTAAATTGAAGTAATAACATGTTTTAATAACAGAATAGTAATAACCCTATTCACTAATGTAGGTATTTACATCACTTGAAGAAAAATGTCAAAAACAAAGCTAGAGTTGAAGGTTTGATATGTAATGTTTATTTAGTGGAGGAAGCAAGTATATTTTGTTCACATTATTTTGAGCCGCATGTTCTCACAAGAGAAAGAAAAGTTACTCGTAATAATGATGAGGGAGGAACAGGTGATGCTGATAGTAACTTATCCATTTTTACATATTCTGGGCGAACATATGAACATTCAACAAGAAGAATGTTAACAAAGGAAGAAATAGAGGCTGCCCATGGTTACATTTTATTGAACTGTCAAGAGGTTCAACCTTTCGTGCAGTAAGTTGAAGTTGATTATTTGGGTTTTGAAATTTAGTGTTAATCACAACTGGAATACATAATAATGTTTTTAGATTATATGAGAAATGGTTAAGTGAGCTAACGCCCAAAAAACACAGAATGATATCAATAAAGAAGTTGGAAGACACTTTCCTCGATGGTTCAAGAAATATGTAAATTTTCACTTACAATTCTTGAAATGATTGAATTATAAGATTAAAATGTTCAAATGACATTATACTACTTAATATGATAATTTCTTTCGTTTAGGCCTTTGAAAATCTAATAAGAACAAGTTCATATGTGATCTTGCGAAAGGAACTTTGTGAAATGTTAAATCCTATATGGTGTATTTCGTTAATAGATACAAATATCATATAGAATATTATGGTCATAGCATAGCAACAGTAAATAGTGGGGTTTGCATATAGGGAGAATTGATGGATTACTATGGTAAAATTATTAAGATACTTGAAATTGAGTACCCTACATTGCCAATAAATCAGCGTACGATATTTAAGTGTAACTGGTTTAGTCCAACTTCTAATATTGGTACAAAAGTGCATAACCGATACAATCTAGTTGAAATCAACCAGCGAAGAAGATTTAGATAATTTGAATCTTTCGTGTTAGTGATGCAAGCGATCTAGGTGTATTATGTCCCTTTTCCCAGCTTATGATGAGATAAGTCAGATTGGTTGGCCATTTGTAAAGTTAAATATAAAGGTATTTTTGAATCACATGGAAAAGGAGAATAAAGAAGTGAAAGTGAAACATTTCAAGAAGATGTTTATGCAATAAATGCATCTGTTACATATGACGAGAATGAACCTTTGAATGATTCAAATAATGAATATGTTGAAATTTCATCTGCAGAGGATGAGGAGGGACAGAGATCTGAAGAGGAGCCTGAGTTTGAATTTAATTCTTCAAAAAAAGATGATGATGATGATTTTGATTTACAATTAATTGCTGATAGCAATTAATTTGTGCTTGTAATAGAATATTATATTCAATACATCAATTATTGAATCAACAATATATTGTTATATATTGAATTGAAATTGACATATTTCTAGAATATTCAATAAAATATAAATTTCAAGTTAAAACATGTCACTAAAGAGAAACAGGATATGATGCGACCAAGGTTGAAACCACGATTTGGAGCCAGTTACTTTCTAGGTGAAGCATCGCATTCTGCAGTTGCAATATAATCAGGTGTTGTACCTCCAGCTACTACACATGCAGATAAGGCATCACCTCCTATACCTATTGCTATACCATCCAACAACTTTACACCATCTACCACCCCTATATCGATAGATATATTAGAGGTAAACGTTGTAGATGAAGGAGATGATCTCTAGCCCGGAGCTAAGAGAGTTGATAGAAGAACTTACATCAAAATTATCAACAATATGTAAGTGAAAATACATGAAACACCATATGTTTATAATTAAGTTATAGGTTTAAATTTAAAAATGATATAAAATTGTTTATATATTAGGTTGATTCCGTCTGGGCCGTGCTCAAGAAACATGACATCCAAGTTCAAGGAGAAGATTGATCTTAAGGGTTATATATGGAAGCATATCTCTCAGGAGACAAAGGATTTTTATTATCAAGAGTTTGAGGTATAAAAAATACTTTTTGTATTTTAATTAATGTTTTATACATTAATTAGATCAATATTATAGGTTATAAGTACTTATCGTATGTTTTTCTTTTTTTCAGAAAGATTTTTTTTTGAGATTTTAAATTTGACGCGGTTATTTATAAAGTATGGAAGAGACGAGCTCGTACATGTTATAGAGACTTTGTTGGTATAATACACAAGACTGGTATATGACCTCTTTATATTTATGAAGAAATATGGAGTCGTTAGCAGAAGTATTGGACATCACTCAAGGCAATGTCTATTTTAGAGTGTAATTCTACTAATAGACGTGGAGGACTGGGGGAGAGTCTCCCCGTACACACTGGAAGATCTATTACCCACCACGAGCATAGAGAAACTTGTAAGTATATACACTTTACACTTATATTCTGATTTTTTTACTTTGATGTATTTCAATTTAATTTGATGTGTGAATTTTGAAATGAAAATATATGTATTATAGAGAATGATAATGTTATAAATGTCTGGTGCCATATATGGTTGTGTTGTTAAGTTATTATTTTTTTTCAACAGGGGGAAATATCATAAAATAGAGGAAAATTTACCAAAATTACTGTAAATTATAGTTCAATTATAATATTTTATTCTTATGTAGGAAAAGTCTATGGGCAACAATCCTACATCCCGTCAGCTCTTTATGCATACTTACACTAAGAAGCATGACAGTGTGACCTTTGTCAATACCAGATGTAGAGAACTAAATATATGTGAAATTTATGCTTTAATATTAATGCTTAATAATTATCACTTATTAACATAAACATTGTCTTATAATAGGACTAAACACAAGAAAGTATTCAACGACAGTCTTAGCAGTCTGAAGATGTTGATGAGAATCAAATATATCTTCATGCAATGGGTGGTAAGGACCATCGTGGAAGAATCTTCAGCTCAGGTTCATTTACGAAAACATGTTATTCACAATCTTTCACATCTAGTACAGCAACATCTAATAGGTAGTCTGCATCCAATGAGGTCTATGAGCTTCGGAGCATAGTACAAGCACTGACAACTCAATTGCAATAGTCTATGGAATATATAGCCTAGCTCCGTAATGAGATTGATAAGTTGAAGGGAAAGGGCAACACCTCATCTCAACATTCAGAGCATCCGCATTCACTAAATGAATAACGTAGTTATAGTCATTTTGTATGAATTAAATACTTATTGTTGTAAATAATAATTTTTTATTATCAATTAAGATAATTTTTACTTTATATTATTAGTCAACTTTCTATTTTAACAAATTAAATGTAAAAACAAATAAAAATATTATCAACAGATAACTGATAACTATATAAATTATACATCATCATAAGATTATCAAATAAAATTAAATGCAGAGAAAATATTAAAAAAACAATAATTTATCAACAAACGACCAAAATCTGTTAGTAAATGTTGAATTTACCGTAGACAATTAAGATCCATAGGTAAAATTAGTTGTGAATTTGCCAACAGATTTGGAAAATCTGTCAATAATGTTATCGACGGACAAGCCTTGTCTGTCGCTACATTTACTGATTGAAACAAACTTTCTGTCGTTAATTATTACCTATGACTGTTTCTCCGACACCTCAATCCATCAATAAATTCTGTTGCCAACTTAGCTTGTCGATTGTAAATGTTCACATTCCGTCGGTAATTTCTGTTTCTAAACCCCATTTTTCTTGACCCAACTTTTAATATCATTGATCAAGATTCTGAATTTATACCTCCATATATATTTGAAGATGTTGAAGTTAACCCTACACAAGAAGGTGTTGAAAAACTGAAAACTTAGGAGATGACAACTATTCGTTATAAAATTGTTTCTAATTTAATGGCAGTCAAACGTCATTTTTAGATTATTATAAACCTTTGCTTTAAATGATGATGTAGACTTCTTTTGCTCTATTTAAATTCTTATGAAAATATTCAAAAAATATTAAGATATGATATTCATATCCTTTTTTTTAAGTGATGCTCTTATAAGTCATTTCATAATTAAAAAGTTAATACTAAATAACTAATTTTACGAAACATCTTTAAATAAACAACTAATATTATTCGCTGGTCAAATCAACTATATTAATTCGCTGTTACCTAACCGCTGATAAAATCAATTAACAATTAATGCAGTATGCTTATTGCCAAATAGGTTCCAATTCATTCTTAGCAGACGATGAGCAGGAGACAACTGGTTACTCATGACATTAAATTATTGCCCAGGTATCTGGCAAATCCCAGATGTTTTTATTTCGTATCGACTATAAGATGCTTCCAAGATTAATTATCCAAGCCTCTGGCGCAGTTGTTGCTCCCAAGATTTGAGGTAGAACACAAGTGTTTGTTAAGGAGCATGTGATTCAACTTGGGACCATGTCATGTTATTTGATTACCACGAGTAATTTGCTGAGCGAAAGAGACAATAGTTGAGTTTGCATAATAGACAGTAGAGTTTATCTTGGTTTTGGTAACTAATAAACAGAGGTTGAAAGGAAGGTTAAAAAAAAAAGTATCTGCAATGTTTATAATGATAACGAATAACCGGAGAAATTTTAACACAGTTTAACAATCGATTGCAATATATAAGAATATATTAGGAGTGTACGGGAGATATGTATTTATCATACAGCTACAAATATCATTTGAATAAAAATTAAGCTTGTCGAAACTTTATCCTAACGACTGTGTCAGCAAAAGCGAACATAATTATAGACCTCAAGGAACACTGACATTCCGTTGACTTGCCAATAGGTGCATCCCTTAACCGGTCGGAAATACAGAAAGAAAGAATCATTCTTCTCTATCGGCGGCGTAAAAGACAGTTAATTTGTCCCAATAAACTGGCTGCTTTGAGCTACAGGATCTTCATCCGTTATAAAAGTTGCCGGTTCGTTACTATTTGTATCGTTGGGTTTTGGATTTCGACTGAAAATCATTGCTATAGCCATTAGTTTTCTTTTCAAACTTCAAAAATTACCAAATATATTCAACCACTTGCTACAAATCATTAACTAACTGTCAGCTTCTGCGCTGCGTATGCAAAGTATGTTGGCGTTATTAATATATAACTAAGCGGGAGATTAAAAATTAAATAAATTAAAATGGACATCCACGCCGGAGATAAAATCCCCGGTCAACAAATTTGTACTCGGCTTGAAGTCAGGCGGGCATTCTATTGAATGGACAAATCAAGTCCACTAATACCGTTGATTCACGTAGGCACCCAGAAGATTCTTTAAAGTCATTAAAAATAGGCCCCTTCCCCACATGCACCACATGTAGTATTAATCAATAACAAGAGACTGAAGTAGTCTTATTATGATGGTCTCCTTTCTTTATTTCACATCACGTTCCTCCATTATTCAAGATAGTTCCGCTGGGGGCTATGCATTTCCATTTCCATTTCCAAAGTTTTCAATGGCCGTTCCTCTGTCCAATTCGCTTCTTCCTCTAAAACATGACATTTTCCGATCCCAAAAATGTTTCTCGCTGCCCCTTTCCAGCCAAAGCTCTCAACTACGTTCCAAGAAACCTATTCTTCCTCGTGTCTTCTTAAGAGCAAGCGAGTCATTATCATCAACCATCGCAAACGACCTCAAAGTCCACGAACACCAGGACCAAGAACAAGAATACGATGAACTCGCAAGAACTACCAAACAACCGGAGCGCAAACTATCCGATATATGGCGAGAACTCCACGGCGAAGCCGACTGGGTAGGCCTGCTCGATCCTATGGACCCACTTTTACGAGCAGAACTGATCAGATATGGCGAGATGGCGCAAGCTTGCTACGACGCGTTCGACTTCGACCCGTTTTCCAAGTATTGTGGAAGCTGCAGGTTCATACGTCGACGATTCTTGGAGTCACTAGACATGACAAACCATGGATACGAGGTCTCAAGATACCTCTACGCAACAGCTAACATAAACCTCCCAAACTTCTTCAAACAATCACGTTGGCCAAAAGTATGGAGTAACAAAGCCAACTGGATAGGCTACGTAGCTGTTTCTAACGACGAAACTTCCAAAAGTCTAGGCCGTCGAGACATTACAATTGCATGGAGAGGCACTGTGACCCGACTTGAATGGATCGCCGACTTGATGGACTTCCTCAAACCCATCAATGGAAACAGCATCCCCTGCCCTGACCCGACTGTGAAGGTTGAATCCGGGTTTTTGGATCTCTACACCGAAAAGGACGAGAACTGCAGGTTCTGCAAGTTTTCAGCCAGAGAACAAATTCTAACGGAAGTGAAACGATTGATAGACACGTACGGCAACGAGGAACTTAGCATCACCATAACAGGACACAGTTTAGGAAGCGCGCTGGCGATGTTAAGTGCGTACGACATCGTAGAAACTGGTTTAAATGTGTTGCCGGACAGCCGGGCTTTGCCGGTTTGCGTGTTTTCGTTTTCGGGTCCTCGGGTGGGGAACGTGAGGTTTAAAGATAGGATGGAGACGTTAGGTGTAAAGGTGCTGAGGGTAGTGAACGTACATGATGTGGTGACTAAGTCGCCGGGATTTTTGTTCAACGAGCAAGTGCCGGCGGCATTAATGAAGATGGCGGAGGGGTTGGTGCCGTGGTGTTATTCTCACGTTGGTGTGGAGTTGGTGTTGGATCATAAGAACTCGCCGTTTCTGAAACCAACCGGCGACCCTACGTGTGCCCATAACTTGGAAGCTCTCTTGCATTTGCTTGATGGGTTAGCCTCTCGTCCTCTATCTTTCATTCTATAATAATCTTTTTGTTTTCGAATTTTGGGTCAACTCATACGTGTTATAGTTATTTATACTTATTAAATCATAGAAGATGAATATGATTTCTTTTCTCCACCTAACTCAAACTTGGCTGATGATGGCGAAAGCTTTTAATTTCTTTTGCTGTTGGAGACTCGGTCATTAGTGGGGGGACTTAATTTGCACTTTTTGTTTAAAAATTTTATTTGAAAGCTAATTTCAAGAAAAAAATTACAAAATGGTGAAATTCATACTTTATAATAAACAACTGTAGGTCTGAAAATGAGCTGAATTTAGAAGGTTATGTTTCTGCCTGTCCTTATCCCATTAGAAATTAAAATGTAGAATGAACGACCTTAGGTACAAGCTATAAATAAGGGGTTCAGATCCTCTGTCCAGTTTTATGGTGTCTTATTGTGTCCAGTGAATCTCAGCCATTTATTTATGCGGGCCCTAAATTTATTCATGTGGAGCCCACGCGGGATCCGCATAAATAAATGGCTGAGATTTACTGGACACGATAAGACACCATAAAATTAGACAGAGAATCTTGTCCCATATATAAGACGCAAGTATTTGTTTCTTTAGTGTTAATTAAAAATATCTATTTAACATTTATCTTTTGCACATGAATCTTTTCCAAGTCACCCTCAATTTTCTGCCAATTTCTAGAATCCTCCCTCCGTTTCAAGTCATTGTATATTCAGGTCTTGATTTTAGAACCTGAGCTAGCCTTAGAGTAATATTTATTTAACTTCCAGGATGACCATTCGCCTCAACTCTCACGTGACGTGAAGTGGGTAAACCATCAATCAACTATTTAAACATGTATACTCAACCTAGACATTGTGCAAACAAATCACAAGAGTATTAGAAAACGTTCCAAGACTAAAATATTTTGCAGTGTCCACTAATAAAACAAAACATCTCTCATCTTAATACTTAACTGTCAAATAACAAGCTCTGCATTTATCCGCAGATATCATGGCAAAGGCCACAGGTTCTTTTTGGCAAGTAAAAGGGATCCAGCATTAGTGAACAAAGCTTCTGACTTTCTGAAAGATCATTACTTGGTTCCTCCGTATTGGAGACAAGATGAGAACAAGGGTATGATAAGGAGCCACGATGGCCGTTGGATGCAGCCTGAAAGGCCCAAGCTTGATGATCATCCCGCAGATATGCATCATTACCTTACGCAATTAGGTCTAACTTCTCACCATTACCACTAGTTTTTATGACAAATTAGTGGTTCGGTGGCTCGTAAATTTATTTTTTTAGAATGAAATTTGTTGGAGGAAATGTGCAAGATCTAGTTTTCTTATTACCGAATTTGCATGTGTAAAAGCCATTAATGGTGGTGTCTAACCTCATTAGTTCTAAAGATTCAGATGCAAAGTGAGTCAATTTTCCTATTCCATCTTGCATGAGACTACACCTGAGGATAGTTATATTAGGTTGTTATACCATCAACTTTACGGTGAAATGATCCTACAAGATTTTTGTGAAAATTGATAAAGATAAACCCCAATTCCATTGAAAAAAGACAGTTTACAAATTAATTTAAAATCCTTAATTGTAATAGAAATAAGATGAAATTTTTAGAACATGGTTATGCACATTTTTAATATAGGAATAAAGATTATGTAAGTAATTGAAAATTGATGTGTTATTAATCAAGTATTAAACTTTCAATTTTGTTTAAATAAATGTTATTTTTACTACTACAATATTTAATAAGGTAATATAATTTTTATCTTTGAGACAAAAAATATAATATAATCATATATTTTAAAAATTAAAGAATTATATTAAAGTAAGGACTAAGCCTTAGTACACTAAAATTAACTACTTAAGAGACAAGGAAGGATCATCTTAAGTGTTATAATCACCAACTCTCTTATTTTGTTGGCATTCCTTGTCACAACCACATGGACATCTACATTGATGTTTTTGAAAATTCATGTATTTCTCTCCTACTAAATCGAGTATATTATGCATCCAAAAGCTTAAAAAGAGGTTATAGTGCCTGTTTAGTTGGGCTTTTGGAAGATGATTAAGTATTTTTTTTACCGCAAAAGCTTTTTTAAGAAAAATGAGTGTTTGGCTGTAAAATGAAAAAAATACTTTTTTACTAAATATAACTTTTTTGGCAACTAAAATACAACTTTTTTAAAAATCCCCTCATTTTAGGTTTTTGGGGTAGACTTTTTTTTTTCGCGACGTTTACGTTTATAACACAAACTATCTTCTGCACAGCATCTTCTTATACAACTCTCTCTTAAGAAAATCTAGAGTTCCATTTTCTTCCATTTCTACTATAACCCACCTTTGGAGCTACACATTATATTATTCTGATCACCGACGTCGTTTGAGTTTACTGACTCCCCAAATCTACAGCAATCAAACCATCACTGTTCGTCCCTCTTTTTCGCTTCGATCCACTGGCTCAGAGAAGCCAGTGGCTGCTTCCGCCATCTACTTCTTAAATCTCCACGGTGACGTCCTAATCAATCGCCTCTATCACGACGATGTTGGTAATCTTTTTCACTTTTACATTTCTTTGTCTAATAATGTTGAATTTATGGGAACTTTGGGACTCAAAAGGTCCGAATTTATGCACTCATGATTGTTCTTTTTAATCATTCTTACCCTTTTAATGGGTATTTTTTCAATGTGCATGCGGGAGGTCTTCATATGTTTTTGTTTATATCCGTTATTAGTTTAGCCATGGCTTCATGTCAAGTGTTTTTATTAAGGAAAGAAGAATATTGATTTTAATCATGTGGAACTCATGGCAGCTAAGGGCTCCAGTTATTAACATACTTTCAATTGTTATTTTCATTAATTTTTTGGCTTATTACTAAAGGGATTTTTTTGATTCTTCATCATTAAATGAGATCGGTGATTAACACATTAGTATAAATTTGTTGTTGTGGTGTTCTTGGTTGATTTTGTCACTTTTAGTCTGATAAAAATATTGTTGATGTTTTTAACACATTAATGTTAGTTTGGTATTGTGGTGGTGGTGTTTTGATTGAAAAAA
>JANITX010000004.1:26246382-26269811 GCA_027564395.1 Erythroxylum ulei
TAATTCATGCGTTGGAGTATTTGATACTAAATTTGGATTCAATATTACGATAATGTTCAAGGCATGATAAGAAATATATTGTTGAGTAAAAGTAGTCGAACTAAGTTTACATAAATTGTTATTATGTATTAAACCAAAGGAGGCTTGTGTGTAACATAAATTGCAAGAATATGAAGTTAGATAAACAAGATAATCTTTTTATTCTATGATGATTTAATCAATATAATGAGAATCATAACGTTCCATTCAAGTACGTACATACATACATACATACATATAGAAACTTTTGAAGCTTACTAAATTGAAGGATAACCAAATCAACCTTTAATAATAGCATGATTATGACATTGAATTGTTAAATCTTATACATATGATGTTTGAGATGTAATAATAATTCATAAAGGGATGATCACTTGTTTACTAATGACTTTATTAATATAGTCATATGTATCAACTAAAATATCAATTTAAATTTTAAAAAAGTTTTAAATATTTAAATTTAAGGAGAAAGTAAGCATTAAGAATAATAAAGTACTTCGATGAGATTAATATGGTAAGTTTTTAAATTCTTTTTAGTTATCTAAGGGAATAAGATTCTCTGGCGAATACCTCCACAATTAAGTTCCATAATTGTATGGTTTTATGTAAGGAAGAATATACAATATGAGATTTATATGGAGCAAAATATATTTCTTCTATAACTATGCCTAATAGAATACTTACCTTCGATAGATCCAATTAAACTAATTAATAAGATTCCATGTTAGATATGAAATGATAAGAATTTAAAAGATTCAAAGTTAATAGTTTTAGGATGCCACACTTAGTTTAAGCATTTTTTTTTCAATAAGTTTAGAACTAAATTGGATAATAAAAAGTTAAGATATTGTTCATTTTTTAATAGAAAATTTTTCTTTACTACAAGTATACAAATCGTAACATTGTTTTCACTTTACCACCTTATTTTAATCATGCTTAATCTTAGATATATAATTATAATTACACTTTCTCGATCATACCTAATCTTAGATATCCAATAATTACAATTATCTTTTCTCGATATATAATTAAGTAGTCCCAATTAAAATAAATAGAAATTGAATTGTAATCTCTCAATCCATTAAAACTTTTTCTAACTATGTAACTAGATTTAAAGCAATCCTATGAATAATTAATAAAAAAATTAAGATCTCTATTCAATTGTCTATTAATATGATGTTTATATGTCTATTGAGCTACCAACTCTTGCTTTTCAACACAGTATAAGTGATCCAATCCAATCTCTTGATTAAAAATATAAAGCAATAAACATCACAAGCATGTTTCATTAAATCAAGAATATAAAGTTCAACAAATAAATCAAGAGTAATTCTTAAAAAAGAATTTAGCAATCAATAATTGTAACTATATATCTAATTTACTTATCATTAATATCTAACATCAATATGGAAATAAGAAAAGAGTAGAGAATTGAATCTTGAAGTCTACTATTCTTTTCTTTGAGTTGAAAAATCTGCAGCCTTGTTCTTAAGAATTTTGTTCTTTTGATCTCCTCTAATTATATTTTAGCAGCCATCAAGTGATGTTCTTCTCTTGTTTATGTACTCTTGAGTCTTCTATGGTTTTGTCTAGCTTTATCATGTGTTTAACTTCTAAAAAAAAACCTCAAAATATCAAAAGTATAAGAAAATTCACATCCTAGAAAACACCTTGCATGATCGTGCAAGACATTATTGTAACTCTCTAGCACGATCGTGTATGGGAGGCAGTAAAATGGAAGTCTCTATCACGATTGTGCATGGGAGGCTTCCATCTTGCTTCCTTCTTGGGCACAATCGTATATGGTCATACACGATCGTGCCAAATATATTTCTTCATATTTTCTTTAATTTTTCCTATTTCCACTCTTCATCAAACACATTAAAAAAACCTTGAAACGTATAATCAAGATTAAATTCTTACCTTAAACAACAAACAATCAAACAAAACATATAAAAACACTAACAAGAATATAAATCTAAGTCCTAAATACATGATTATCCTTTAAGAAAACACTAAAAACATACTCTAATACCTACAAAACATATTATAATTAACACCTATCAACATCTCCAAACTTAAATATTTGCTTGTCCCTAAGCAAAACTAAAACCTTAAAACAAACAAAACACATGAACACATAAACACACAATCATGCAACAGTGCAATAATGGTACAGTGACATCAAATTTCATGAAATTAACTTAGCCATAAACATTAATCTTTGAAGAAGTTCCAACACACTAACTCTTACAAGTCATGTTCAAATTCTTTGATTTAAATACACATATCAACTAAAATATTGACATCTATTCATACATCTTTGACACTTGTAAACATGGAATCACTCTTATATACCAATTAAAGAGATAGCACATCACTAAATACCCATTCATGAAATTTATTTTGGCATTTAACAAGAAGATTCATAATTTCACTTTTATTGTCAACACCATATTATCAAGCTTCGTTAGAGTGTCATTCTAGTCTTTTGACACGAAGACAGACATTTTGTCGTGAATGCCTCTAATTACTTAGTTATATTAGAACTCACAACTAGCTATTGGTTGTATTTTAAACCCCTTTTTTTAAACGAGCTAGTAAAATTGGAAATTTATTTAACATATTTATACAACACACTTTGTTTTTTTTTCCTCATTTTACCTACAACACTTCTTTCTAGTCAATTACTCTTAGGAAAGATTACCACTGATGTCTACCAATTTAAATGAATTTAATTATAAGTGCATTCGAACAAGTGTCATAAAAACATATAAAAATGAAAGGAAAATAAGCAAGGGCAAGAATACTTATGGGGATTATGGCAGTGATGGCATTAGAGAAGGAATTTAAACACACTTTATGCCATGAACATCCATCATTTCAATTCACAAGAAAATCATAAAAATAAGGTAATAAATGCACATAAAATTATATAAAAATACTTAGAACATAACATGCTACTTTTAAGGTCACTAGCTTGACCATTTCAGCTTAATTTTTTAACCAACTCTTCTTTTGAATATTAAGGTCCTATACATCAAAATATTAGGACTTAGGCTTCTTATGTCCAAATTTTTCCATCCTATGGCTCTCATTATCCTTTTAATTATCTCCAACACCTTCTTTCCTTATTCCCTATCAGTTTTCAACTCTAAAATGGATTGTTTCTTAATGGAGGGTATCATCGGTGCTTCCCTTCTTACTAATAATTCCTATTTTAATTTGTCACTCAAGTCCTCCTTTCCAAGTTCATGTTCATCTTCGTCCCCAACAGTAACTTCTTTTCTATTGCACTCACCTTGATTTTTATACACTCATCCACTATATCAATCTTCATACAACAGTTGTTTTTCCTTCAGATTCTTTATTACTTTGTTCATATTAAATTCAACTTTCTCATCACTAATCCAAAGAATAAATTTCCTTTTATAAACATCCATCAACTCTCTTCTTGTATTTATAAATGTTCTACCAAGAATTAATAGACAGTTCTAATCCTCTTTACTGTCTAGCACTATGAAACCCACAGGAATAATAAACTTGTCCACTTTTACTAGCTCATCTTCCAGCATGCCAAGTGGTTTCTTTATATATTGATCTGCCAATTGAATAAGCATGGATGTTGGCTTCACATCTCCTAGCCCCAATTTCCTAAAAATTGACAAGGCATAAGATTAATACTTGCACCTAAGTCACATAAACACTTAAAGAATTCTAAATTACCAACAATCTAGGGTATAGTAAAACTCCTTGGATCTTTCAATTTTGAGGACATGTGGTTGTTAATTATGGAGCTATAGCTTTCAGTCAAGGAGAATATTTGATTGTCCTCCAAAGTGCACTTGTTCAATAAGATGTCTTTAAGAAACTTTGCGTATTTGGGTATATGTTTCAAAGCTTCCATAAAAGACAAATTGATATGCAATTTCTTAACTTCTATACAAACTTTTCAAATTGCACATCTAATTGATTCTTCTTTAGCCTCTATAGAAATGGAATCTTTAGTGCATATGAAGGGGGGAGCATATGGAGTTTCCTCTTTCTTCTCTTCTTCTTTGCCCTTTTTCTCTTGGTCTTCTACTTAGTGGGATTCAACTTTCTTATTGGATGGTTTTTCCAACTCTTTCTTATTATTAAATGTGATGACTTTCAGTTGCTCCCTTGGATTAGACTCTGTGTTGCTCCAGAGATGCCTCATATTTTGTTTAGACAATGCATTGGCTACAATACTTAAACCTCTAGATTATGAATGGAAGATGTATGGTTCTTTTCAATTTGATTGAACTTGATTTTCATCCTCTTTTGATTCTCATCTTGTCTCATGAATTTGAAATTTAAAACATCCATCAATTTATTCATCTTTGATTCCAAAGAATCAAGCCTTTCTTGCTGAAATCCTAGTGGGTCTTGTGCTTTCATTAGATTCCTTGCAGCATTGTTAGACCAAGAAAAATTTACGTTGTTCTTCTACCCACGATTATAGGTATTGGAATAAGGGTTATTACCACCTAATAGATGCATAATTGATCATATTTATACCTTATATTTGATGTTTTTTTTTATATTTTATACTTTTATTGCATATTTGGTACTTAATTCACTTCAAGTATGTTTATAGAGTACAATTGCCTTCACAGACTTAAAGGAGAAGAATTCAGAGGAAAACGTGACATAAAATGAAGATTTGAAGCACAGAAGGGATGCACGGCCATGCATCAGCCTGTACACTTCTTCCAGGCCATACAAATTTGTGATTTTCAAAGAATTTTATGCATCAGAAGGTGCATTAACCAAAACCCTAAAATATAAAGAAGTTTTCAAAGGCAAACTAGGGAAGAGACAGAAAGAGGCATTTTGAAAATCTCATAGGCAACTCAAGGGGTGATTTTGATCCAAAGAAGCTGGAAAACAAGAGGAATTCAACAAAAGATCCATCAAAATACAAGATCAAACCTCTACATGACAAGAATACTGGATAAAACACAACCAGGGAGATTTAGAATTAAGAACTCATTGTTTTCAATTGATTTTTCTTTCTATTTATATTTGATTTCATGTTTCAACATGTGTAAGTAAATGTCTTATTAGTATTTAGGTTAGATGAACCCTATGTTGATACTTTAATATGATTTGATTCTTTTGTTAATACAATTGGTTTGATTGGTATATTGTAATTCAATTTCGTGTTTCTACTTATGTTCTAATAAATCTAGAATGTAAGACCCCAAATTATACCCTAGTTGGCATGTTACATGTTTATGAAAATATATGTATGATAGGTGTTAAAAATTGTGATACGATTGAGAATTGCATATGACTTGAATTTTGGTTTAATGGATCATACTTAGTGATTTGGAATTAATTGATACCATTAGAGAATGAGGTTTTAAAATGTGCATTTAGACTAGGAAAATTGTCAAGTGGCAAGTCAAGTTGGTATATGGAAAATTAGAATGACTAAGCCTATGAGTTAGTGACATTTGCCATCGCTAATGCATTGACATTTTGCAACATTAGTTTAGTGACAAGTGGCCTAATTGAATTTTGACATTTGGTAGCCACACATGAAGACATGTAGATGGATTCATTGAAGGACAAGTAGCACACTTTCATGTGTAACATGTGCCTTTTAAAAATGAGGACACCTCGCATCATAAGGTTTAAGCAAGTGTAGATTCATTCTAGCTCATTTTGGTGTTTCTGTTGCCTTCTCTCTATCCTTTGCTTCTCACCACCGAAACCTCTCACTTCCTCTCAAATTCTAGAATTTTGCTTGTTTTTAGATCATCTTCACCTAGAATCTTTGTAAGTTACTGTATCAAGAAGTAGGTTTTGCTATTTTCTGTGTTATTGTTGTGTTGGTGCTGAAATTTGCACCTTCGTCTAGGAGTTGTGTTTGGTTGCTTGGAAGACTAGTTGGCTTGCTTCTTTGGAATTGTTCTTTGAAGTTAAAAAGGTAAGGGAATGCTAAACTTGATTTCATGTTATAATATGAAATGTTTGATACTTGAATTGAATAGAATATGTGTTAAGATGATGATAAATGAATGTTGAAAAATGATCCTTGTATGATAACTTCTGGTTTGGTTTTGATGTATGGAAGGTATTGATTTGTAAGTTACTTAATGAATGATTTTTGAATTGGTTTTGGACATGGATTTGATGTGGAATTGAGGCATGAATAAGGTGGAATTGATGAACTATGGTGAAGGGGTGTTAAAAGTGTATGAAGGAGTTAAGTTTTGGAAGCAGTTTGAAGGTTGTGGGTGGATGAACCTTCAGTTCACTCATCCCACGATCGTGGGAATTATAGGGCATATTTCTATAGTCGTGGAAAAGGGTTAATAAGGTGAAAAACTTGGTTTTGTGCAATTGTTGACATATATAAGTTCAGGGCACTTAGTAATGGTTTAATTGAACTTAATTGATGTTGAAAATGAGCCTACATGATGTTGGATTAATTGAGTAGAAGTTAATCTAGTTATGGACTATTAATTGAGGTAATAACTTAAAAAATGTGTGATTAATTAATAATGTGTCTAACTTGAAAATGTATGGTATGTTCAAGATGAATGTGTTCTTAAGAATTCAAATGTGTTCCTAGGGTTTTATGTGATGTGGATTGGATATGGATGTTTGTAATTTGGGAATTTCTATGATGTTATGTAATATGTAATGACATAATTTTTCATTGATATATTTATGCAAATGCTTATGTTTATAAGGAATATTGAGTTTGATCAAAAGGGAATGAATATGTTCAATTTTAAAAAATGAAATAAAGACATATGTTATACACTACATTATTTGCTTATGATTCTGAAATCTGAATTGGATTGTTTTAAAAATGATAAGTCCTAGTTGTGGGTAAATAGGCATGCCTGGAAGGGTCTGTAGCTGCTCCTGTAACACTTTGGTGTCCCCTGATATTGACACTTCGGTGTCTCCTGATATCAACACTTTGGTGTCTACTAATATTTCACATAACAATGTCTTCTGATATTGAGACATAAGTCTCTCCTGTTCTATGATACCAATCATGATATCTTCTATTCCGGTCCCGTTACCCACTTCTGTAAAAAGGATTAGCAGGCTAACCTAGTTTGTATTTTGATACATGTTCAATTCTGTTATAAACATGTTTTGATTTGAAATAAGATAAATTCTGATCTAATACAAGATGAATTCTGATCTAATACAAGTTCTGATATGTTTTGGCACAATTATGTTCTGTTTTGAGACTTGTGCATTCTGTTATGAAGCAATGACATTATGTTATGATATTTATATGTTTTTTTCTGTATTGATGAATCATAGACTGTTCTAAGAAACGTAATTTTTGGGTTGCTCTTGAATATGAATAACTAAAGACTATTTAGGATATGATTTGATCCTGAACATGTGAATATTAGACAACTGTTAGAAACAGTCTCCATTATGTATCCTGTATAGTTAATCCTCACTAAGCTTTATGCTTAACATGGTGGTTTTGCCTCCTTGTAGGTTCTGATAAGAAGACTTAAGGTTGGGACAACTGCAGTGGCTACAGTAGGATGTGTTTTGTTTTGACAAGATGTATATTTGAGTTTGTTTTTTAGATGTATTTAATGTAATGTGACATTTTGTATATTTGTGGATAAGGTTTGTAATTTCCTATAAATGATTTATAATAACCTTACTACAGGATGGATTTAATATATATGGCATATATTTTGATAAATTCATTATGTATGACGTATATTATGTTTTGTTTATAAAATAACTCCTAATGGATTGTAATGTTTGTTTGCTTGAGTTTTTGGAAATGCATGTAAGGAATGTTTAGTATGTTTTGGATTATTTTAAGTCTGTTTTCTGTGGCACCTGCATGTGTTCCCAAAGGCTATGAGGGTGTGACATCGTTTGGTATCAGAGCCTGTTCTAGGCAATTCTAGTTTTAACCAGCGCTTAACTATTGCTTATACGTGGATATAACAGTTGTGTTTGGCCTAATGTGGTTTGTTCCATATTTTGGTTATAGAATTAAATATGTAAAGATCTCATGGAGCCGTTGACGAGGTTGCTGAGAGTAATAATCCTGAGCGATTCGTCCATCTATATCTGGACCCTTTGGGGTGAATCGGGATGAAATACCACCACCTCTACCTCTAGCTCAAGGGGAGGCTTTGGTTAAGCTGTCGCAAGACATGATGACAATGTTACACTGTATGACGACACTCAAGGGTCTGATTGATCAGTTGCGGAAGTATAAAGCTGAGGAATTTATTGGAATATCTCTGCAGGAGTTTGAAAAAGCTGAATTCTGGTTAGAGAAGGTGAAAAGGGTGTTAGATGAAATTGGATGCCCACTAGATCAGATGGTGCACTGTGTTGTTTCTCTTCTTTAGGGAGCAGCCTATGAGTGGTGGAAATTTGTTTTGAGAAATTCTCAGTTACCGAAGCTTCTAACTTGGGATTTCTTTTTCTAAGAGTTTAAAGCCAAGTATATGATGGAAGCTTATAGAAAGGAGAAGTGGAAGCAGTTCCTGAACCTCAAGTAGAGAAACCTATCTGTTGCTGAGTACGACAGGGAGTTTAATCAACTCAACAAGTATGCACCTGAAACTGTACTTACTGAGGAGTTTCGGTGTCATCAGTTTGAGGATGGTTTGAATGACTCGATCAAAGAACATCAAGTAGCATTTACTCTCTTGTAGCAAGTGAGTTGCCATCAGCGGATGTAAGTTGCTATTAAGTTAAAGAAGTAAGAGATGGTGAACAGAGAAAGGGCTCAACGAAGGGGCTTTCCTAGAAAAGGTCAATCCTCAGGCAAGCAGAGTCGTAAAGGTGTTTCCTCTGCATCGAAATTTACTTAGAGATCTGTAGCTCAAGAAAGGAGA
The DNA here is from genome assembly GCA_027564395.1 of Erythroxylum ulei. NCBI lineage: Eukaryota > Viridiplantae > Streptophyta > Magnoliopsida > Malpighiales > Erythroxylaceae > Erythroxylum > Erythroxylum ulei. The sequence goes on from JANITX010000004.1 coordinate 26,255,304, forward strand.
CAAAGCTTTCCCTTATCGACTGCTTTTAGTGGGGGTTCTTTTGTGGGCCGAGGTTTTGGTGCTTCGGAGTGCCCTGTTTGCTCCATACATCATTGGGATACTTATTGGAGGGCTACGGGTGTATGTTTCCAATGTAGCAGCACTGACCATCTGATAGCCAATTGCCCTATGAGACAGTTTCTGACATCACAAGCTAGTAGGGAGGCCTCTCATGCACTTGCTGGAAACAGAGGACAAGGTAGAGGTCTTGGAGGATCTAGTCATATCAAACTTAATCCTAGTACTCATTTAGAAAATGTTGATCGACCTGTTATACCTTCTTCGCCAACTTATGCTTTGAAATCTCGTGAGGATCAGAATGCACCTAAGGTTATTGTTGGTGTTGTTTCTCTTTTCAATTATAAAATGCATGCTTTGATTGATCCTGGATTCACTCATTCTTATATCTATGTTGGAGAAATTCCTGATAGAAAGATGCATATAGATCAGTTAGATTGTGATATTCATGTAACCAATCCTTTGGGTAGTAGTGTGTTGGTTAATCAAGTAAATAAAAACTGTCTTGTTATGAACCAAAGATGTGAATATATAGCAGCTCTGATTAGATTGCCTTTTTATGATTTTGATTTGATCTTGACTATAGATTGGTTGTCCAAGCATCATGCGGTGATTGATTATAGTGCTAAGACAGTTATGCTTAGGAAGCTTGATCAACCTGAAATAATATTACATGGCATCCACACTGGTTCTCTAGCTAATATGGCATCTATAACACACTACTACCATAAAACATATACCTGAACATCCAGAGGACATTTAAGAACATACCTTATGAGAATGGCATGTTTGAGCAATCATATTCACTTTTATGGCATCATACAGAACATAAGTGATCATAAGTTCAACATTTCTCATTTCATTTAACAAACATTATTTACATTGTCATTACATCTCATAATCCATATATTTACATTACAAAAACATATAATATGAAATTAGATGCTAATCTATCTAAACTCCTTAGACATCAGCTGACCAAACCTATGAGCCATTCCTGATTCCAAAATTGACAATACTAGACTGCTACTAGATTGCCTTAGATGTTAGGTCTCCTCAGTACCTGAAAAATAACATTGCAATTTTGATGAGTTTTGCAAACTCAGTAAGTGAACCATCATTGATGTGCTCACTAGATTCAAAACACAACATCACAAGTATACAACCAAATTCACAAGTATATCACATTAGCTTGAATAAAATCCCATACAGTTTTGTATACCAAATCACACTATACATCATATCTCAATAAGCACATTATAATACAAACATGTCGTATAATATTTTTAGAGCAATCCAGTCTCTTACCTCAATCATTTATATAATCAACATGTATACAAGTATTGCAGATCACTATATCAACACAATTTAGTACTTTTTTTCACAATCATTCACATGATATATGTAAAGATATATATGTGCAATGCACATGAGATTTTACTTTCATTTTTATTTTTTTGTGACTGAGCGCCTATTTAACTGTCCCATATCCATTATGGATATCGAGCTTGTTTCAGATACTGTCTCATACCCATTATGGATACTAAGCTTATTACCCGTGGAGCCTATGGCTTTGTGTGCACATTTTTTAACTTTAGGCTATTTTTTCACGTTGGTCACTCCGATTGCAACTCCTTTATCTGATCATGCATATCAATGTAATGAAAATGCTCAAATCACATATTATGCTATCAATAACTCTCATTCAGTGTGCACAGTCATATAACACATTCATCAGATCTATGTCCGACATTTAACATATAGTTGAGAACGTAATTTTCATATTCACATTCAATTTGCAAACACTTCCAATACAGTCCCGAATATCAAACTCCTCAGACCATCAATGTACAAAATTAACACAATCATATCAGTAATAGTTCAATATCTAAAAGTTAATTAAGAAAATTTCAAATATAGTGAATAGACATCTAGGTTAACTCACAGTATGCTCCAGATGGCTATTACCTTGACGAGTTGGTAATGTCTAGAAGTTGTCAGTCAATTTGTGCTTCTAAATCATACAATACACATATATGTATACATTACTAACTTGTTTAATCAAATAAGTACTCACTCATACACATGTATATGTTTTATATTCAATGCATGCTCAATTGACCTTTCTGGGTATGTAACTATTCATAAATTTTGACCATTCAAATATCATACTTTGTATAATACCATTTTGCAATCAGGTTTGTACCCTTAAGTTTGCTTGATTTACTCCAAATTTATCAACAGTATTTACACTTATCCTTGAACATTTCTATGATAGAAGGCCTCTTATAAAACACACACAATTGTTATTTTAAATCTGGAATTTTAGCAAGCTAAATCTATACATTCACCAAACTTTTTCTAGCATCATATACTCATACATTTACCCAATTCTCATTCATAATTACCCTATGTTCTTTAATACTCATTAATCCATACTTTATGAACATTTATCATGTCCTTTAAGATCATGTTTGCATTAAAAGAACTCATTTATTCCGTCAACAAATCAGAATTTCCAGATTTGAACTCAACACATGAAAACAGTCCATTCTTTATATAATGACATCAATTAACTATATAAACTTATAAAAAACTTAAAAAATTAATCAAGCAACAATCTAGGCTCATTCCTCACCTTAATCAAGTCCAAATATACCAATTTAGAGTGAAATTTCTCAGCTGGTTCAACATGTACACAAGGCTGAAACTAAAATTCCAGAATTTGTCAACAAAATCACTAATGTGTGTAACTTTTCTACCTTCAATACCTCACGAATTTAACAAGCTTAAAGACATCAATAACAGCTGAAAATTTTCAGATTTCATGTCCCTTAGGGTTACTTCATTTCAGGTTAATTTAACTTCCATATTTGTTACACTAAGGCTTACAAAAATTCTGTTCACTTATGTCATTAACATTAATTGTTTTACAAACACACTTACAACTCCAATTTTCCAGCTTTGAATTCATCTTAATGACACCTATCTTTAGCATGAATTCCTCATCAATTATACTTCAATTCCCAACTTATATCATCCATAAAACAGTCCATAAACTACCATTTTCGTATATGCAAAAACAGAACAGAAAAGTACTCATTCATTCTCCATTTTCTAGCTTTTCTCAGGATAGGTTTCCGGGTCAGTCTTGTATGGCCATTATGACATAGAAAATGAGGTATTTAGGCAATATATTCTTCTAAAACAATGTTCCTATATGTATTAAGTTTATAATTACATAAATTTAATGTAGTTTGGTTCATTATTACTAGAGTTATACCCAAAATACTACAGACTGTTCTCAAACAGAGACAACAACCAGTACTCAACTTCAAGCCAAATTTCAAAACCCTTAGAGACAGAAATTAAATTCAATTCCTTCATAAAAATTGTAGATATATGTATCTAGTTTAATCTAAAATTAAAATCATCCCATTTTGATAACTACAGATCAAGATATGGCTAAAATACCTATGTCTATTTAGTGGAACCACTCCATCTAACGAGGTACACACTCCAATTAACTCACTTCAGTCATATTATGAAAATGTAACGCCAAAGACACATGCAAATGAACCAACAACATCCCATTTTCATCTAGGATACTTTTGTTAACAAAAACCCTCTTGTTACACTCCAAAAACACAACAAGATATCAAAGTTTCCATATAAAAGAATTCACGTTCATCTAACTTACTCCAGCTCACTTCATCATCAACATCTTATACAATCTTTCCTAATTCAATCATCATAATCACATGCCTTAAAAATCAGATTTGTGCTTACTTGTTAAGCTTAAATTCTACCTCAAAGCCTTAAAGAGGCCACAGATGCTTTTATTTAATTTCAAGGCTCAGGAAGAACTGTACTAAAGGTTGAAAGACAAGAAGTTTGGAGCCAATTGGTACATTGATTGGGAGGTTTTGGAGCAAGTTGGGTTAGCCCAACAGGTAAGGGAGTTGATATATGTAGGAGCATGTTTCCAATTTCTTTTAAATCATGGAACCATCGCGTAGAGAGCTGACTTTACAGATCCTCTCCACATTCTCTGTGTTGAAGGGATGTTACAACGAGGATCACCCCATCTCAGTCCAGTTCAGGATGATGGGGGAGATGCACGAAATAAGCTATACTGAGTTCTCCATCACCAGGGATTTGTATGATCGAAAGTATAAGGAACACCAGAGTATCAAGCTTTACAAACTATGGTCTGTCACCATAACACTTTGATACATCCATGGTACTCTGAGTCATACTTTGAGTGGTCAAGGAGACAGCTAAGGAGTCATTGACAATGTGGATGTCTTCTACCTCTAGAGTATGAGTGAGTGGGTGCTTATCAATTTGGGACATGCACTTTTCCATATTATTCGGTGCCAGAGTGTGGAAAAGAAGGTCAAAACGATATGTATTGGACCTTACATGACCAGGCTAACACAAAGGATGTGAGTTTTTGATTGGATATGCCAGAGATGACAACTATGGTGGCACTCAACTTGACAGGAATGCATCATATACACATGGTCCGTCAAAATCAGGGGCCCATGGGAGTAGTGTATAGACTTATTGGGGAGCCCAATGAGCTAGTAGCATCGAGGGGACCTAAGGAGCAACAACCACAACCATAGTCATCAACATCCCAAATGAGAGGGAGAGCATTAGAGGAGTTTCATCCAAACATAGCATAAAATGAAGATTCAAAGCACAAAAGAGATGCACGACTGTGCATCAACTCGTGCACTTCTTTCAAGCTGTGCAAATTTGCAATTTTCATAAATTTTGGTTATGCACGGTCTAATGCACTACTGTGCATAAGACCGTACATTGACCAAAACCCTAGAATTCAATATAAAAGATGTCTTCAAAGGCAAACTAGGTAGGAGACGAACAAAGGTGTTCTGAAACTCTCAAGGGCAACTCAAGGGGCAATTTTAATCCTGAGAAGCTGGAAAACACAAGGAATTCAATGAAAGCTCCATCAGAATATAAAATCAAACCTTTATAATGTAAAAATACTCAATAGAAGACAACCATGAAGATTTAGAATTATAAACCCATTGTTTTCAATTCATTTTTCTTTCTATTTATGTTTGATTTTATGCTTGAACATGTGTAACTAAATGTTTTGTTAGTATTTAGGTTAGATGAAACCTATGTTGATACTTTAATATAATTTGATTCTTTTGTTATTACAATTGGTGATTGGTATATTGTGATCTAATTACGTGCTTTTATTTATATTCTAATATATCCGAATATTAGATAGCAACCTGATTTCATACATAGAGATTGAGAAATCCTTTTTTTTTTTAATTGGAAGGAGTTGATTGCAACCCTAGAGATAACATGACATAAATCTTCCAGATTAGGGTCAATCTTAATAGAGGGATTAAAAAATTGGTAAAGCAATCCTTTAAGCTTTAACCTGAGTAATTTGATTGAAAACCTTAGAATTAGTTATTAATAGACTCATGGTCAGCTATTAGCATACCATAGGAGTCTCCACAGTCCAATAAATAAAAAAGAGTTTGCATAATAAAAGATCAATCTATTAAGGGTTTAGGGGTATTTGAAACCTAAATACTAATCTTTTAATATCAGTAATTTTCTTAGTGCTTCCTTAAATATGTGATTTAAAATTATTGCCCATTTATTTTACTTGTTTTAGTTTTATTTTCTTTTAAATTAAAAATCACAACAAATTTCATAGACTAGATAATGGAATAACAATAACTATTATTAATCACTCTCCTCGCGAGATCAACTTATATTTGTCAGTACTAGCTACAGTTACGTCGTGCACTTGTGGTAATTCATAATTGACATGCTTATCTTAGGTTAATCACCACTAGACCATATTGTGCTCTCATAAAGTTGAGCTACTTTATGTTGTTGTTTTCACTAGGAAACATTCAGCTGAGACAAGACTTTCTTGCCCACATAATTCACATCCATGCTAAATTGCCTTAAGTGTGCTAAAAGAAGTGACTTTTAAGTTGTTCAATTGTTTTTCCAAGTTTGCTACTTCAGCCTATAATGTTTTCATTGAATCCATAACAAGCACTCCCTTTTAATCTTTAAAGGTTAGCTCTTATTTACTTCTTTCAAATGTCTATAGACAGTTATTGTTTGACATCTCTTTTAATAAATCATTTGTTTCCTCAATTGTTTTCCTTATTAAAGAGCTACCAACCGTTGCATCTATGGTGCCTCATGTAGGTGGATCCACACCATTGTAGAGCATTTGTAAAAGGAACTCTCTTGGTAAATTATAATGTGGGCAACTTCTTTGTAACTCTGTGAATCTCTCCTATGCTTCATATATTGACTCCCTTTCACTTTGCTAAAAATTAGTGATTTCCTTTATGAGCCTAGTGGTCTTTCTTAAAGGGAAGTATTTATCCAAAAAGTTTGCACCAGCTACTCTTATATTGTGACGTTCTCTAAGTTGAAAGAGTTTAACCATGACTTAGCTCAATCTTTAAGAGTAAAAGGAAAGAGCCTCATCTTATCTACATCTTCTGCCAGCCCATTGTATAGGAGCGTGTCACAAATCTCCAAGAAGTTAGCCAAATGAGCATTAGGATTCCTATTAGTCAATCGGTAAAGTTAGACATTGGTTTGCAACACATACAACAGTGCTAGTTTGATTTCAAACATGTTGGTCTGCACTGGTGGTCTCGTTATTCCTTATTGTTTAATGTTGAACCATGGCCTCATGAAGTCCATAAGGGTTTGTTGATGTTCTCTTTGTTTCCTTTCCTATGCCATTGCTATATCTATTGCTTTTTGGCATCTTGCTTTTTAAACCTCCCTCTTTTGCTTGGTGATGTCAAAAACTTGTGTATCTTTTAATTTGCTTGAACTCCTTGTAGATCTTATGTTTGTGCTCCTACAATCACACAAGAAAAGTGTTAAAGTCCTTAAAGCAAGGTAACTTGAACTGTAGTAGGTGCTAAAAAACAAATCTCCAATAACAGTGCCAAAAATTTGTTAATGTTTTAATTGAAAAAATTTCTTTACAACAACTATATAGATCATAAATTATAGTCTAAAAAGTGTCATCGCATAAAGTTTATAGTAGTCACCTAAAAATTCTTATAAACTTATTTAAAGGAAAATAATAATATGAATAACTAGGAATTAAACTAAAAACAAAGAATTAATGACTAAACAACGAAAATTGCAGCAGTAAATTTGGCTAATTGATTAATGATGAAAATTAGGAATTACTTCTATCCTTATTTTTTCACTTTACCTTCTTGATTTAATCATACTCGATCCTCGAGATCTAATAATTATGATTTCCCTCTCTCGAGATCTAATCAAATAATCACAATTAAAATAGATAGAGATTTAATCATGATATCTTAATCTATCAAAACTCTTTCTAATTATGTAACTAGATTTGAAGCAATCCTATGAATTAAATAAAAAATTAAGATCTCTCTTTAATTTCATGTTAGTTTGATGTTTATAGGTCTATTGAGCCACCAACTCTTACTGTGCAACACAATATAACTGATTCAATCCAATCTCTCAATTCAAATTGAATATAAAGTAATAAACATCACAAGCATATCTTATTAAAAATGGAAAGTTCAAAAAATAAATCAAGAAATACATAGATGTAACTATGTATCCAAACTTAATCATCGTTAATATTTAACAACATAAGGAAGCAAGAAAAGAGTAAAGAATTGAATTTTGAAGTTCTTCTCTTCTTTGTCTTATACTAGAAAATCTGCAACCTTGTTCTTAGATTTTTGCTCTTTTCATCTCCTCAAACTATGTTTTTTCAGTTGTCAAGTTATATATATTTTTTATAACTTTAAGTGTTTTTTCTATGGTTTTTCCATGTATTTATCTTCCAAAAATAGTCGGAAACGTGAAAAGTATTATAAAAAACTCACATCCTTGAAAACACATTGCATGATCGTGCATAACATGCTATTACTCTTTTGCATGATCGTACTAGAGACTTCCATTCTATTGCCTCCTTTTGCACAATTGAGCCAAACATATTTCTCCAGCTTTTTCTTTATCTTTTCTTTAATTTTTCCTATTTCCACTCATCACTAAACACATCAAACAAAACATAAAAAAAACATACTATCAAGATTTAATTCTTACCTTAAACTATAATCAATCAAACAAAACATATAAAAAACTAACAAGAACAAAACTATAAGTCCTAAACACATGATTATCCTTTAATAAAACACTGAAAAAATACTTTAAAACTTACAAAACATACTATAATTTGCACCTATTAGATATATCTAAATACATTGAATATAATATTACAACCCATATTAAGCAAGATGTTTATCTTAATGAATACTTATAGGAGAATGATTCTCTAGATAAGTAGTGAGAGTAAAATTTGAAAAGGTATAAATCTTATAAAAGAACATCTAATTAGAACTAGTGCCTTTTTTAATATATTTGTGATATGGTTGAAAGGCTACAATATATTGAAAGATTTACTTTCATGATAAAAAGTTTATCTTGGAGATGAATATGTATTTATCGTATCTATAAGAAGGATAGTAAGAGTATAATTTTCCTTCTTAATGGGAGTGTGTAATGACATACTACTTATAGAGAACAATAGTTCACATTTTCAATTGTTAAAGATACGATATTCTAAAATAAAATCTCATTGTATATGAAAAAGTAAGAACTTAATTCTAAGAACTAGTTCCATAAAGATAGATACATAAGTTATTTAGCTATTATAGTCCAAGTATGTAGATTATGTTCTAAAGGTGTTTAGTGTATAAGATATTTGACACTTATGAAGTATTAAAAAGATCTTTTTTTTTTTGGAATGTGAGTAAAATTCATTCAAAAGGTGAAAATGACAGAATGTATAAGTTTAAATCTATGAAAATGGAGCTCAAACTACTTAATCAAGACTTACTTCAACACAAATATCAACTTATACATGGAATAAGTTGATATTTGTGTTGAAGTTCATATAGATATTAACTTTATTTTGATAGAAGTAAGTCTTGATTAAGGTACATTTTAATTAGAACAATATTATTTTGAGATAGAAAGGTTCTAATGTAGCATTAGTTACTAATCAAGCCATATTACATTTTTTATTTACTAGAAATGATTATTTATATCAAGAAGTTATTTAATGAACTTAGTATAATTCCTTACATTATTTGGAAAGTAAAATACTTAAGAACATTATAGCAATTAGATATGTGAAAGGAAATAAGATCTCACCAAAGGTTTAATTATGTTTTTTTTTTTATAGTAACCAAGATTAAAATTTTAAGATTTAAGCAAGTAATCAATATAAAGAATCATATAGAATTCTCTCACCAAATCATTATCTAAATAGTAGCATGATCATTATATGTAAATATGGTATAAGATACTTAAGTGATTGGTTTAATACAAGTATGAGATTATTGGTTTACGTTCTAATATCCCATTGGTTGGTTATACTTTTTGTGACATATTTAAAGATATTCTTTAACTTATGCATATTGGTTTAATAATTAATGTATAAGATAAGGTTTATGGGATAAATGCATATTGTAAATGAAATTATGATGAGATCATATTCATATATTTTATATATTATCATGAAATTTTCGTATTCATTGTTCTATTAAGATTGGACATTAATAGAGTATACAAAATAACACGCATGATGTTTTTTTCCCTTATAAAGGAAGTAGTCAATCTTATATACTAAAGTATGAAGATACTTAAATAAACATATGAGTGCTTATTGAAGAACAAGTTCACTAAATATGTCCTATTTATAATATTTTTTATATGCCTTTGGAATTCTCGTTATAATGATTGTATAAGTGGTTCTTTGATTTAAGATTTTTAAAGTAACTTACATAGGGATTGTATAACATCCCGATACCCATGCTAAGGCTAGAATAGTAAATTATGATAAATTTATCTGAAATTAGGAAAAAGCACGTCATGCATAAGTTAATTGTGACATACACATTTATTTTGTACATTCATATGATTGTACATGCATTCATTAGCATTTCCGGGTAAATTAGTTTATAAATAGAAATTGTGGATTAAATTGGAGTGTATTAAATGTGATTTGGCAATTTTTATACATTTCAGGTATTTTAAAATTTTTGGTGAATTATTTTGAGCTGAAAATTTATTTGGAGAGTTATATTATTATTTCAGAATTTTAGGAAATTTCTGAAATTTTGGGGTATTTTGGACAAAAAAAAATAAAGAACGAATAAGAGACAAATGGGAGAGTGAAAATGGCTTTATGCATGGGTGACATGTGTTGTTGGATTAGCAACCCACGTTGTCATATGTTTTTGAAGCTTTTGTTTTACTCTTCACCGAAAAGTTCTAACACCAAAAATGCTCTCTTCTCTCATTCATCCCGGAAACGTTTGATAATTGATGCATTCTTAGCAGTCCAGAGATTGGTCTGTATCATTTATCCTTGCTTTTCTCTCCATTCATCGAAAACTTTTCTTCAACCTCACTGTTGGAGTTTTCACTGGAAAGCAAGCAAGTGAGTTTTAATTTCTGGTTTTGATAATGGATTGCATGGATGTAAATGGATGTATATTTGAGTTGTGTTAAGTGAGTATTTATGGGGATATTAAGTAATGAAGGAATAAAATGAAAAAAATGGATGCAGTAGAGAGAGAGAAAGGAAATTTATGAAACTTCAGATGTTAAATGTTTGAAGTGTAATTTGAGTCTAACTTGTAGCCAAGATTTTTCTAGATATGGAAATGTAGTATGGATGGTTTAGAAGTAAGAAACTTAAACAAAAAAAAGAAAAAAGAGAAGAAGTGCAGTTCGGTGAAGAAGATGATGAATAGGATTGAAAAATTTTCTAGTTTTGGCATTGTAACTAATGTTGCATTTTGAGTTGTTTTAGCATAAGATAAGTTGCATAGGTGTAAAAATGAAGGAGTAAATGTAGGGGTATAAATTTGTGATGAGGAATTAAGTATAATAAAGGAAGAAGATGGAGGAGTGTTGCTGCAAAAATGTGGAGAATTACGTGCAAAAACGTGATTCTACAGTAAAAGGGTGGTAGTTGCTTGTATAAGTTTATGAACAGAGTATTTCATTAAACAACTTTCAGTCTTTTGGCTATAACTTTTTCTTCCAAACTCCAAATGACTTGAAACTTAGACCAATGGATTCCTAAGACAAGTTTCTTTCTCTCCATAAAAATGTAGAGTTATTTGAATTGATTTGAAAGTGATTGATAGGTTGAAAGTGTGGAAGTCTACTAGAATGATATGAATTGGAAAATTTTCATGATCCTGCTTCGGTTTTCTAATTATAACTTGAGTTGTAGATTTTTGAATGAGTTTATTTTTGATTCATAATAAACCAGAGACATATTTATATAACTTTTGTGAAGAAGTATATTTTTAATTCTGCCTATATGATTTTCAAAATTGGTATGAAATTGAGTTTTAGCTTAGGCTGTAGCACTACCAGGGACAGAAATCATGTCCTGTGGTTATTAAATAAACTATATTGATGTGGGCCGCATTAGGATGAGTTACCTTCACCAAAGTTGTATCTTATTCTCTTATCTTTAAATTGGTATAAAGTTTGTAATTTTTAGATGTTTGAGCTGAAAATACGAGTAGTGCAATTAAAGGGTATGATCATGTACTAACCAAAAGTTCAAATGTGCACAGTCTGTGGTATTTTATGCATAAATCATCAAATACTGAATCAAATTGGATGATCTTAGAGTCATTAGAAACTTAAGACACTCTAGAACAACTTTCCAGAAGGAAGTGTTGCCTAATTCTGTCATATGCCCTATCAGATTAATTATGCAAAGTTGACCTAAAATCATTTGGGTCGAAAATCTGAAGTGGTCAATTAAGTTATGTAATGGATTTCACACTGCTTTATTATGGTCCAATTTATAAATACAAATGATATTAATGAGGGCTTTGATATCTGATCGATTTGATGATGAGAATTATAATAAAATACCCAGAATTGTCATTGAACATACATTGTGCATACTTTCTATACATTAATGTGCATAAAAGAACACTTGTGCAAAAATGTGATATTTTTGAACGTGTTGTGTATGTTTTAGAGGAGCACATCGGACGCTAGTCGGACATTGCCAAACCATCCAGGCAATAGCTTATTGGAGCGTACTGTGAGTCAACCTATATGATTTCCTAGGATTGATTTGATTTTAATTTAATGTGATTTATTTGCTATGCTTAGTAATATGAACTGTGTGATCTTATGATATACCATGATGTGCGAACATCTGGAATATGTTTATGATATGAATGAGTGTCTGTGAAATGTGTATTATGTGTATGTAATCCGGTGAAATCATCAATGATAGTTCACTCATTGAGTTCGTAAAATTCATAAAAATTGCAACGTGATTTTTCAAGTACGAGACAGGAGACCTAGTTTCTTTAGACAGGACTAAAGGACCCCTTTGGATTTTGTTATGGCTCAGAAGTCTATCAGCTGGCCCTAGAAGTGTTGTGTTTTGTATTTTGTAGTTTTTGTTAGAACTTGTACGGGGGCTATGTAAATATTTGTCTTAAGGAAACAGTGTAAATTTTGTGGATAAATGTAATGAATGGTTTAAAAATTTGCTGACTTTCAAATGATGTTAGTTGATGCCAAGTGTAAGTTGGATTTGTTTTTGCTCTAACATGCCATTATCATAGGATATGCACTTGAATGTTTGGGTATGTACTCTATGATAGTGAGATGTTGCACAGACTCTCTAGGAACTTGCACAGTTGCTTTCATAGGAATTATATCCTCAAAGAACACTATATCTCTTGACTCCATAATTAGTCCATAAATGTTCAATCTCTCTTCCTATACCATAAATCTATAGGCAGCAATATTAGAGGCATTTCTCACAAAAATTGAATCAACGGTCTTAGACCCAATTTTCTTCCGCTTATATTCAGGTAGAGCAACCTTAGCAAGACACCCCCACACTTTCAAAAAATGCAAGTTAGGTAGATAACCTTTCCAAATTTCATAAGGAGTTTGATCTAGTTTCTAATGAGAGACTCTATTTAGAACATATCAAGATTAAAGAATAGCTTCCCCCACATAAAATTCGGTAATCCTGAGGAAATCAACATTTCATTCATCATGTCCTTGAGTGTTTAATTTTTATGCTCAGCTATTCCATTTTGTTCAGGTGTATAAGGGGTTGAAAGCTCATGAATAATCCCAACCTTTCCACAATAATCAGCAAAGAAATCAGTACTATACTCACCACCTCGATCAGACCTTAATCTCTTAATTTTCCATTCTAATTAGTTCTCAACCTCAGCTTTACATTTTATAAACACTTCCTCTGCATCACTTTTATTTTTCAATAAGTAAACCTTAGTAAATTGAGAAAAATCATCCACAAAAGTAATATAATATCTCATGCCTCCTTTAATTACATTATTATTACAATCACCTAAATTTGTGTGCACCAAATCCAATAATTGTGACTCTTTCTTGGTCACTGAATTAAAAGGTTTCTTAGAGTGTTTAGCCTTAACACAAATTTGTCATTTTTTCATTTCATTAGCAATCTAGTTGGGCAATAAGTTTAAGCTTTGCATCCTCGTAATTGACCTCACATTCACATACCCAAGTCTAGAGTGTCATAGGTCTAGAGAGTCAACAATATAAGCATAAGAAGTAGATGCATTCATATCAACGTCAAATACAAATAAACCCCCATTACAAAATCCTTTACCAAGAAAGTTCTCATTCTTAGTAAGAACTAGCTTATCAATGTCAAAAGTAAGTTTGACACCATCTTTATTAAGTAATGATCCAAAAATCAAGTTTTTACGAACATAAGGAACAAATAAAACATTTTCTAACACCAACACTTTTCCAAAAGTGATTTTGAGAGTGACCTTCCCAACTCCTTGGACAGGAACTCTACTGAAGTTGCCCTTGGGCCCCGTTTCCGAAGCCCAACAATCGTTCCGGAGTCATAAAGTGTGAACATATCACCCTATAGGGTTATTTCAATTAACCCGCGTTTGCCATCATCAATTCATCTTCGTTCTCATAACTTCCTAAAAATTTCCTCACAATTTGTTCAATGGCGTGCCCATACAAATCGATCACCATAAACAAACTCATTTCTCCTAATTCAGAATAGATTTTGGGAAACCTTAAACCTGAATTTCAATTTGACTTCTTCAAAGAAATTGTGGCTCTAAGCCTCTAGTTTATTTTGAAACAAGAACCACCTCATTCAGAGCTTTATAGCTCAAGATATGCTTAAAAATCCAAAGTATATTCAAAACCTAGTTATGCTCTTCCAACTGATCCCTCATTTTCTTTCCATAAATCTTTTTGAAATCAACTCCAAAAGCTATCAATTTTTGTGAAAGGCTAGAAAAACGTGTTAGGAATCTATTTCTTCAATAATCACTT
>JANITX010000004.1:26288153-26300698 GCA_027564395.1 Erythroxylum ulei
TAGTTGCGCACCTAGAAACTAACAAATCCAATTAAAAAGACAGATTTGAAATTATCCAATGTTCATTAAAAATCATGAAAAAGATTAAGAATATCTCACCATAATAACATGAAACATGGATCCCTCAACCAAGATAAGAAAATTAGTTAATCATAATTAAATTGAAATTAAAAAAATTGCCTCCATAACTAATTTTTATTGAAATTAACAAAAATTCTTAATTGAAATCTGCAGAAATTGAAAATCAGAAAAATCAACCAACAAGGGAGACGCGGCAATCACTGAATCAGAAACCTACGAAATCACTTCTTGAATTTTGACAAAATAAAGAACAAAGGTGCGGCAATTTTATGGAAACAAAAAAAAGAAAACGATGATGCTACTGGATGAGTTCGAAACGTGGGCAAGGAAGAAGCACTTGTGCGGCAGCAAGGAAAAGAATGTGCGATGATCAATTTGTGGGCTCCAGGACGTGGACCAGCGGCAGAACATGGAGAATAAGTGTTGACTTTATTGTTTGACAAATTAGGGAATTAAAAAATCAAGATGCGGCTTTTTCTAGGAGAAAAGAAGAATACGATGCTATGGAAAAACAAGAAGGGAAGGTACGGCAATTGCTGGAGTAAAAACCAAGAATACAATGATGATGATGATGCCCTCTTTAGCAACCCTAAACTATGTACATATAAGATGCGGCAATCACTCTTGATTTTCTAATTGAATTCAATCTCTCCTTTTATTATGATTAGATATTGTCCAGATTGAGTAGTCTTCCAATTTCGGTAAAAAACATCTTGAAAAGAAGTCCAGCAGATCTTGAATGGTTGTGTTCTAATTGGAGATGGATTCTGAAAATTTTTGCAAATTTGAGATTTCTTCCATATTTTTTCTCTTTTTGATCCTTTTTCGTCTTTTTGGTATTGACAACCACCTGTGAATATTTAACAATTAATTCCATTAATTTACGAACACAAATTTCACAAATCAACTAAAATAAAATCCAACATAAATACAATTTAATTGACTTATCAATTTACTTGTCTCTTTTCTAAGGTCTCCCTTAAACGAAAATACACCAAAATTCATAGCTATGTTTGTTCTCCTTCGTTTGTAAGCATCGGGATGGCATATCAAAATGAGGAAGAAGAGAAAGAAGAGGATTGCAAATTTTGATCTCAACCTATTGTCACAATTGTTGGAGAAACCAGGTCGTAAACAGTGACTTGAACTACTTGAGATCACCTAGGTAATCACCATAGACGGCAAAAGGCTTTTCTCGTTGCTCAAGTACAGCTTAATCTGGTAGAGATCGAAAGTAAATTAATTTGACGTTTGACAATATTTCTCCAGCTAACATCATAATCCCATATCCATCCGACCTTAATTTTCATATATTACACAAGCATGGAACTAGAAGGGAAAAGCACATTTGGACATAAAAGATACATGAACAAAGAAATCGTGAACAGCTTGGAATAGTAAAGAACTGTAGACCAAAGGACTGACTGAGAAGGAGCTTTTACCTTCTCATATTATGGAAACATGAAATTTCTCTAAAATAATAAAATATGAAGCTGTACCTAAAAATTTCAGTTTAAAATTAAAGTCTACTATTTTTATCTTAATGTTTGTTACGTAAAACAAGATATCAAACTATAATTGGTTTGAGAGACTTTTAGAGGTAAAATTACTTATATTTATTTCTTTTAGCAAAATGCACTTGTCAAGTTCAAGCAGATTTGGGTCCCAAGGTAAAGTAAGTAGTCTTCACTTGGCTCATCTAAATTGTTTTGGATACGCTAAGGAACAACGTGCCAATTGGATAACTTTAATCCATCATTCATCCAACCTCCTTACATTAGCCACTGTATACAGGACAACCGCGCCTCAACTTTGTTCTCGTAGCAATATCCAAAGCTAGCTCTATCCCTCCTCTCGTTATTCTAAAGGTAAGCGTCGTCGAAACTTAAAATTCAACTGTGATAAAATTACATACACAATAGCAAATATTTTTTTTTTGATGGATCTCGATAATTAAATAATTTGAATAAAACTTGAACACAAATTGTAAGAAATCGTACTTGTTCGTGTCTTGTTGGAAATCTATGAATCCTTTTTCCGATCTATCAATCATAAGCTGTTCAAACATCCAGTCTCTGATAACATTCACAGAGCAATTTCTAGAGATTCTTTTGAGAGGAAGAACAGAAGTACTAGCTTTTAAATATTCTTCCTATTAATAGAAAAATCATTAGGATTTTTAATTTTATTAAAATTAAAATCAAATTCAAATTCAAATTCTAATTCTAATTAATTTAATTTAATTTAATTTTAATAAAATAAAACATCTCATATTTGATCCTTAAAGTTTCTCCAACTTTATAATTAAGTCTAACTTAATTAAATTGATTTTTCTTTTACAAATTGCTCTTTGATGTGTGACCCATTAGGTTCCTAATATATTATAAATGATTATAAATTATAATTCGAATTCATAATTAGAATAAAATAAAATAAAACTCTTTTTATTTTATATTTAATTCTCCAATTAAACAATTTATAATCATATATCAAGATTGACCTCTAGCAATATATTATGACCACCAAAATATCAAAAATGTCAAGGTAGTTGACTTAACCTATCTATGCATGGTTATGAAGTATAATTTAAACATTTCGTAATCCAATGTTCCAATTGGACATAATATGGATACAATGTCTACTCTTTTTATCCAATCATATGTGTTCCTGCTAATTAGTAATTGATTTATAATTGAAATTTGAAAATGCCTTTTCAAGTATCAATTCACTCTGGCTAGAGAATTCCATAAATTACTACTAATTAAGAACAGTAGAACATTATCTCTAATTACTTTAGAGTGATCAATCCTTTATTGACTTACTCAACTGTCTTCATATGGTTCATATTGCATCCAAGTACCACCGACTAAATTATCCTAGGACGATTCATAAGTAGCATCAAAACATAATAATTCTCACACAAGATACCTTGGTAATCTCAAGTCTAATGATCAATTATACAACCATCATTATGAGGAAATCCACAAACATATAAGTAATATTTCATTCGGGGTTTTCATAGTTGGGTCAGTTTAGTCACTTATTCTCTAATAATCACCCACACATTAGTTTAAGTATTTTTATACTTTAATTTATGAGATCAATTACTTTCTTAATAAGAAAGAAACATAATGTGTGCTAGTTTTACCGTTTTAACAATATCCTGTCTTGATGAAACTGCAACTAGGAACATTTACGAACAGTATATAAATGTAAATTGGATCTCAGGATTATGATCTGATCATAATTTCAATTACATAGTAATTATTTCAGGGATTTTGCCTTTAACATTAAAACATCAAATGTAATTAAATTAATGCACAACAATAAAGAAAACCTTTTAATTAATTAATAATAATGTCATACATCAAATTGCATCCAATTGATTGGCAACAAGGGTCTAAACTAACATTTAGTTCGCTATTGTTGTCCTTGTATTCTTGTCTTTTACCTTTTTGAGCATCGTAATCGTCCGATGAATTGCATGCTTCTTCTTTCAGTGTTCATTAGATTGGTATATAGTTCAATGCCTTCTGCTTTTGGTGTTTATATATTGTTATGATCACATTTTAGAACTAATCCATACAGATATCTGTGGGCCATTTCCTACACGTTCCTAGAATGGTCAAAAATATTTTATCATGTTCATAGATGATTAATCACATTATGGATACCTTTATCTCATTCATGAGAAGTCACACAAATTGCATATGTTCAATTTTTCAAAGTTGATATCGAGAATCAAATTGACAAAATAATTAAAAGTGTAAGGTTTAACCATGATAGTGAATATTATGGTAGATATGACGATTTAGGTGAATAATGTCCAAGTACATTTCCCAAATTCATAGAAGAATGTGGTATTGTCCTATAGTACACTGTGCCAAGAAGCCATAGCATAAACTATAATGCTGAGAGATGAAATAGAACATTAAAAGACATGGTAAGGAGCACGATTACTCATACTATCTTACCAGATTCGCTCTAGGGAGAGGCATTAAAGACCATAACTTACGCTCTCAATAGAGTTCCAGCTAAGGCAATGACTAAAACCCCTTACGAATTATGGATATGAAAAAAGCCTAGTATAAATCATTTTCAAATTTAGGGTTATCCAACTAAGGCAAGGCCTTACAGGCCAAGTAAAAGAAACTGAACTCAATAATTGTTAGTAGTTATTCGTTGGATGCTCTAAACGATCAAAAGGATACAAATTTTATAATCCTATAAGCAAATCTATTTTTGAGATAGGAATGAAAAATTATTTGAGGATGTTGAATTTGAAGGGGGATATAAGTTAGAGACATTGTCTTTGAAGAGGAGTTCATTTCTCTTCTTACAGTTGTTAATAACCATGATTAGGTAATCATTCCTAATATTATTCAAGAAGCAACTCTAGATTAACAAAACCATGTTGAAAATATCCTTAATCAATATCAATTGAATATTCATGAAAGATAAACTTAACAACTTCAATAACAAATGCCATTAAGAAGATCCACAAGAGAAAGGAGAAGTGTAATTTTGGATGATTATATTGTCTTTCTCTGAGAACATGATATGGATATTGGCATAGTTGAAGATGATCTAATCAAATTCCCAAAAGTCATTGAGAGTTCTATTCTCAAAAGTGGATTGATGTCATAAATGAATAAATAAAGTCTATGACAGACAATGATGTTTGGGATCTTGTCCCATTGCATGAAGGTGTAAAACTTATTGGATACAAATGGATATTTAAGACCAAAAGGTATTTAAAAGGCAATGTAGAAAGATATAAGGCTCGTTTTGTTATGAAGGAATTTACTAAAAAAAAAGGAATTAATTATAAAGAAACTTTCTCACCAATTTCTTTGAGAGATTCTTTTAGGATTATAATGACACTTATGACACATTTTGATCTTGAATTATATTAGATGGATGTGAAGAAAGTATTCCTCAACAGTGACATTGATTAAACAATTTATATAGAGCAGCCTGTAAACTTTGTTTCTAAAGATTCAAAGCAAATAGTTTTCCAATTAAAGAAATCAATTTATGTACTTAAGCAAACTTCTCTTTGACAACATTACAAGTTTCATCAAGTTGTCATCTCTTTTGATTTTGAGATGAATTTGGTTGATAACTGTATATATCACAAGTTCGAGTAAGTATATATATTTTTGTTTTATATGTTGATGAGATACTACTTGCCAACAACAATATAGACTAATTGTATAAAACCAAGAAATTTATATCAAACAAATTTGAGATGAAAGATCTTGGTGAAGCCTCTTTTGTATTAGGGATTCAGATATATCAAAATCATTCTAGAGATATTCTTGGATTATCACAAAAAAGCTATATTAAAAAGGTATTTAAAAGATTTGACATATAAGATAATAAACCAGGTGATACCTTAGTATTAATCAAGAATGATTTAGAAACTAAATAAATGCAAAAGATTCCTTATGCTTTGACTATAATAAGGTATGTATACATCCAGATATTACATACATTGTTAGAATGTTGGGCAGATAGGTGAGTCATTTGGATCATTGGAAAGCATCCAAAAGGGTTACACGGTATCTTATCCTTGCTTACGCTCGCTCTTTAACTCTACCTACTATCCTTGCTTATGCTTTTCATCCTTCTCTAATTCTACCATGTACGTAGAGAAAAAAAAGTCTATAATGCATTTTTAATGCCTCAACTGGATGACGATTAATGAAAAATTTTGATAGATTACTGCTGATTTTTGTGGAACTCAGTACTGCTAGATGGGCTCTACACTCGGGACAATGAGTTGACGAGAATAAGATTTTCATCGATTAGAAATTATTTTAAATATTATGATTTTTATATATTTTTTAAAATATTGAAATTTAATATATATTTTACTGTAAATATTAAGATTCAAATTTAACTTTTGTATTCTTGTGCAAAAGACTTTTATATAAGTTACCATTGGATTTCAGTCAATTAGTTGGGCTTAAAGAAACAATTCGATAATTGCTTGGCACAGGGAACGTAGCCCATGAGGCCATCTGTACAAAGTACTGCAATGTTTCAAGAAAACTAAAAAATGCGTCAACAGCCCACACTGATGACACAACTATACATTCCAAGCCGAATGTGTAGACGTTTAGGCCTCCTTTTTCCACACAATCGGTCCTGTTTTTGAAATCTCAGGCCGAACTTGCATTGCACGTGCGCCAGACCAGAGACTTGATACTTGTCAACTTTCCGTTTCCATCAGTTTCTCCTTCATAATTGTTAGTATCTTTTTTTGTTTTTTTCTTCAATTGTGTGTGTCTGTATATATATAGCTTGATTCACGCCTTCCATTGGAGTGAACATCCGCATTGAAAAGATTTACCTGACTAAATATGATGCATCGCTCAAACCCACCCGGTTATAGTCACATGGGAAGATGGGTAAAGGGCAACACCCCATTCAAACAGAGCTCCTGTCGCAACTTTTAGCTCATCCCTAAACTAGGGATGATTATGATTGTGATATTCCATTCCGATAGACTCCACTGGGACTTCATAGAATAGCATCCACAACCTAAACCGATAATTAAAAGACCACAAGCTTTCAAGCCACCCACTCGGTAATCACCAACAAGACATTTACTCAAAAGTAGAAAGAGCGCTTGGAATTGAAAATGGAAATGATCAATCCTTTGCAACTTCAATGGCGATTCCGTTAACAACTAAACTTGACTTCAATCACATAACACTACGTGTCACATTACCCAGTTTTATATACAATTACCCCAGCTTCACTTCACCTACAAAACACAATTGCTATTACGCTAATCAGCTTTAAGGATGATATTGAAACAGGAAACAATTAAATCCAAAAGTTCTCACATTCCCCTCTACGCCCATCTCAAAATTGAGTCCATATACAGAACCCCCCCTCTCAATTCTACAAATTCAATCAGATGCGAGTGTACCTACCTCCCGTGGGATTGCCCACAACAGAAAACAACCCACTATCACCCACCTCTGGCTCGTTCAAATACAGATCCTCTATTCCTCTAAACACAGCGTGAATCAAAACAATCACCAACCCAATCAAAAGAGAGACCATCACATTCAACCACACGCTGGTCAAAACCAATGCAACGATGGTGACCACCGACAGCACCCCCAGCACGATTCGGTCGTCGATCGAACGGCTGAAAACGACCAGAGGCTCGTCGCGGTTATAGTAGAGGAAGAACCACGCGACGAAGATGACCAAGAACACGATCATTGACAAGGGATGCCACAGGAGGCTGAGGAAGAGAATTAAGAGAACAATCATAACGTAGTTCACGCGGAAATAGGATAGGTTACGTTTGATGCGGAGAGTGGCTTCGCCCAACGTGTAGGGGCGCGTAAAGGAGGAGGGGTCGGCGAGTTGACGCCATGGGCGGCGCGTCCCCAAGAAGACGGCGGAGGTGGAGCGTGTAAGGAATGTGTTCGGGGGCGGGAAGGAGGTGTAGGGTGGTGAACTCGCCGACGACATTTGGAGAGGAGTGAATAAGCAACTAAGACGATAGAATTGTAAATTGTAATCCTAACTAATTGAGAGAGATATCGAGTTAAGTGATTGAGAGAGAGGAGGATTTGTTATTTTGAAATATGGGGTTTAGATATTTGTTTTTTCGTTTTGTTTGGTGGAGGTTGTCGTTTTAATGGCAGAGCACAAAAGGATGTATTGGTGGATGGTAATTAATAATATTAGTACTGAAATAGAGAGTGACCTGAACTTGGTAGTTGCACTTGCCTCACTATTTTCATCTTCTTTTCAACGCTTATTACCAATTTTGGAAAATAACGGAACAAGTGGCGATCGTGTTCTGGACTTTTCCTAAAGATCTGAACACCATGGGATTATGCAACTGAGTGGTGTATATTTACATATTTATTTATATGTGTTGCATTTCAATTTGAAGTTAAATGGCCTGGATACTAACTGTCTACTCAAACATAAAATTTTAATTGGTATTTATTATTCAGAATAATTAAGTTTAAGATCGATTAATAATGTGTTAATTGTAAAGCTAGTTGATTTAGTCAACCAGTATCTTATCATATGTTCATTTAGTAAACTATCCCCTTTAATTAAGCCTTTATTTTCTCCTGAGATCATACACATTAATACTACCTAGAGTGTATAAATAGGAAGATGTACATCACCTTACAAATATAGAAATATAAAGAGCATTTTTATATTTCTTATTCGTTATTTATTTCTACATTATATCAAAGCCTCCTTTATTATAAAAATGAGTCAAAATCCTAGAGTTGCCTCCGTTCATTCTCTCAAGCCTTTTTGCTTTTATATTCTAGGTTCTTAAATCTGCTCCAAAAATAATTTTCCCATATACCAAATTATTCATCTACTTGAGCAGACCATAACGATGTAAAATTCACCACCAAACGTTGCTTCACGTGCTTTCACGCACCGAAGATAGCCACTGCCTTCTAAACCCTAATTGCAGGTGCTGTTGGAGTAAGAAGTGATCCAAAACGACGTCATTTCGCTCTAAGGAAAAATGACACCGTTTAGGCACAGGAAGGGGAGCAGTCATGTCAGCAGACACGTCATTACCACCTCAGCAGTCAGAATCCCAATTGTTTGCCACGTCATTCACATGTCATTATAGTTATGCTACATCATCTTTACATGTGTCCATCTCATAGTTGTCCACATGTCTTCTCCTTTTTCATTCAGTTCGGTTTAGTTCAAAAGTACGTTGACCGATATTTTGACCATCCAGTTTAGTACTTTTTAATGGTTCTCTGCAAACCAGACCGATTTTTAAGGTTTTTGACGCTTTGAATCCAATTTTGATGTCATAATAATAAAATTACATCTCTATAAGTAGGTTTTCTCTTATTTTATTGTCTTTCTTGACTACGAATGCCTTTAAACGGCCCTAATACATTTCCAAACCTATTAATATCATTTTTGATGGCTCCAACTATGATCTTTGAGCTGAGGAAATGTGTCAAAAGTAAGTTGACCATATGTTGACCATTCGGTTTAGTACTTTTTAATTTGGGTTACTTACAAACTAGAATGTTTCTTAAGGTTTTTTGATGCTTTAAATCCAATTTTGATGTCATAATAACAAAATTACATCTCTATAAGTAGGTTTTCTCCTATTTTATTGTCTTTCTTCACTATAGATGCCTTTAAACTTCCCTAATACATTCCCAACTCTATTAACATCATTTTTGATAGCTCCAACTATGATCTTTGGGCTAAGGAAATGTTTAGTTTTCTTAAGGGGAGACTCCTTTAGCGTGTTATTACTAGAGAAATACCTAAACCCACTTAAAAGAAAGATGAAGACATTGACATATTCAATGACTGATTAGTGGCATGAGATGGAATGAATTATCAAATCATAACATGGTTTTGAAATGCATGTATCAAAACTATCAAACTTGACTTTTGATGGTTTGACATAGCTCAAGAGGTATGAGATTTCTTGAAAAATCATTACTATGTAGCAGATGATGTCCACCCATTAAAATTGTATGGGAGGCTTTATTGCATGTAACAACAACCTGAACAAATAATACACAATTATGTGTCTGAATTGCAAAAACTTTGGGTTCAACTAGCATTTGGAGATCCTATTTGGCCTAATCCTGATGATGTCGTGCTCTATGTAAATCTTCGAGATCGTCAACTTATATGACATTGACTTATGACTCTCATGGATGAATTTGAACCCATTTGCAACTTTCTTCTTTATCGAAGAACTTTACCAAATCTTTACATTGTCATTAAGGGGTTCATCTTAGAGAAAAGTCGTCTTAATATGCCCCATATTGAAAAGTATGTCCCGTCTACTGATGTTGTCTTTGTAACTTATACTTCATCTCAAACTTCTCACAATTCAGGTGAGAAGTTTTATAAAGGATCTTACAGCTACTGTACCCAAGACATCATATCTCTGAATGTAGAAAACGGCTCAAACAGAACTCTGGCTATGGTAATTCTTCCAAGTCTATCAAGCCTGCTTCACTGCTGCTACTGTCACTTAGGAGCAAATAGAAAGCACCTCTCCCAAATTATCTTTAAAGGATCTCCATGCCCTTCTCCAACAACTTCAACCAGATTTTGGTATAGTCTTCTCCTCTTCCCTATTTGTCACATCAGGTACCTCAAACTTTTGGTATCTTGATTTTACCTGTTGCAATCATATGACCTTTGACTCCTCTATTCTTGAATCTTTAACAATACCATCAAGTCCACACGTTATTCACAATGTCGATAATTCTACTATGCATATACAACACATAGGTACTGTTCACATATCGACATTAAATTTAATTGAAACCTTTCTTGTTCCCAAACTCTCATTAAACCTTATTCTGTTGGACAATTATGTGAACTTGGTGTCAACTTATCATTTTTGAGTCATGGTTGTACTATGTAGGATCCACAAACGGGCAAGATCCTTGGAAAAGGGCATAATGTTGGATGGCTGTTTGAGCTTACTTTACTAAATCTTCCTTCAAAACTTATTATTGGTGCTGTCACCTCTCATATCTGGTACTCTCGTTTAGGTCATCTTTCCAACTCTAGATTAGGGTCTTTAATCTCTAGCGATAATCTAGGTCATGTTAAGACTAAACATTTTGATTTTGTTCCTTGTCAACTCTCGATACATCATGCCTTACCGTTTTCTCCCAATGAATCTATCTCTTTAACACCTTTTGATCTAATTCATTATGATATTTGAGGTCCTGCAGCTCATAAAACTATGGGCAACATGAAATATTATTTGATCTTTGTCGATGATTTTTCTCGCTATATATGAATTTATCTAATGCTCCATGTACTTTCATTTTCCTAATACGATTCAATCTCAGTTCTCTTGCAAGATTAAAGTATTTCAGATTGATAATGCAATGGAATACAAAGATAAAAATTCATCAATTTTCTTAATCAATAAAGGACTATCATTCAAAGATCCTATCTAAACACATCTCAACAAAATGGTCGAGCTGAACGCAAACGTAGACATATTCTTGATACCATTCGAGTTTTACTCATATCATCTTCTTGTCCTGAAATCCTTTGGGGAGAAGCAGCCTTTACTATTTTTTTATACCATCAATTGCATTCCATCTCCTATCATAGGTAATATCTCTTCACATGAGCCCTTGTTCAATCATACTCCTGATTATTAGTCTCTTAAAGTTTTTGGATATGCGTGCTTTGGTCTATTACAACCTCATAAGCACATTAAACTTAAACTTAGAGCATGCTTATGTTGTTTTCTAGGGTATAGGATAGAGCACAAAGGATATAGATGTTAGGATTCACTATCACAAAGACTTCGAATCTCAAGACATATCACCTTTTTGGGAACGTAAAATATCCTCCACAATATCAAAATTTTGAGTTAGTGAACTCACACAATTTTTTTTTTGATTATACCACACCTTTGTTTCATGATAATTCTTCTGCAGGTCCATCTCATAGCTCTAACAACTTAACATAACCGATGACTGATCCTATTGTCTCTTCTCCGATTGTAGATCCTCCATCTGTTGGATTGGAAATGAAAACATGCAATATTTGGATAAACGATGGATTTCAAAACTTTTTTAGAAATCATGACGCAGCGGAAGCATGATAACCAAATCAACATGTCAATCCATATATGATACGGTATATGGATAATATTTAACACAAAGATAAGATGGTAGAAATATTACCGACTCCTTCGCTACAGCTTTAACTCCTCGCTGTGCTATCCTCTCTTTCTTCTTGTATCCAATCCTAGCTTTAGCCTTGCTTTTGAATCCTTTCCTTTGTCAGTCTATCTTCTCCTTGTTGTTGTATCCTCAACTAATTTGATTTACCTCTTGTTCTTCTTAGACAACTTGGTTAACAAGATACTTTAGTGGGAAAGAAAAAAGGAAATGTTTGAAGGAGCTTTTTCTTAGAAGAAAGAAGGAAACAATAAGACTCTTCTCATACTAGGTTTAAGCCATGCATACGTAAGAGGAAAGAGAGTGTCAAAACAATGCAAGAACCCTTTCTTACACTTCTCAATTTTGTTTATGCATGAAAAGAAAGAAGAGGAATAGCATCCAATGCATCACCCCTTTCTTTAATCAAACATAAAGAAGCCATTAAATGAGACCCTTCTCATTTGTTTTAAGATGGCTATATGGAAAGACCAATAACCTAAAATTAACATGTCAATTTTCGGTTTTTACTGATGAAAGAAGGAAGATGGTCCATCCAATGTAACTCTTTCTTCTTTAATCAAATGAATGCTACAAGTGTTACATTACATGCTATCATTAAAAGACAACCATTAAACCATTTAATGGTAACATCATTACACCATTTAATGATGATAAAGCATGATAAATACCATCTTTATTTAGCAATTCAATGCCAAATGTGCAGCTGCACATTCAGCCCTAATGAAAAACGAAATTGCACTTTAC
>JANITX010000004.1:26477834-26488499 GCA_027564395.1 Erythroxylum ulei
TAAATACAAGCAGAAGACTTTAAGAAAAATATTTAAAAGAAATACAAGAAAGAGAAATAGAGAAAGTTGGGCTTACTACGGGTTTTGGTGGCATTAAGCCTACCCATTCCCTAGTGCCAATACGGTCCAAAAAGGCGGGTCGTGTCAGTTATGTGCTATCATACGTAAGAACTTAAAATAATGAGAAAAGTGTTTGCCACATGTTGAGTTTGCTTACAACAGGTTTGTTCATGCTACTATTTCCTTTTCACCTTTTGAAGTTGTGTATAGCTTTAAATCTTTAACTCCTTTGGATATTTTACCTTTGCCTATTAATGAACATGCTTATCTTTACAGGAAGGAAAAGACAGATTTTGTGAAGGATTTACCTGCCAAGGTTCGAGCTAATATTGAAAGAAAAATGAACAATATACAAGACAAGCTAATAAGGGGCGTATAAAATTTGTTTTTGAACCTGAAGATTAAGTGTAGGTGCACATATGGAAGGAACGATTTTCCATACAAAGGAAGTCCAAATTGCTGCCTCAAGGAGAAGGACCTTTACAAATCTTGGAGAGGATCAATGACAATGTCTACAAGCTCAATTTTCCAAACAACTATGGTAATGTTAGTACTACTTTTAATTTTGTTGATTTACCTCTATTTGATGTAGGTAATTCGAAGACGAATCCTTTGGACGAGGGGTGGAATAATGGGGATCAAGATACTAACTGAATGGCTCCAGATGATGTTAACAAATTTTTTCGAGACCCATTGCAAGGAATTGGAGGTCCAATGACTAGAGTAAGAACAAAACGAATGAAAGAAGCTTTGCAAGGATTAATCATGGAGATGCAAGAAAACGAGGTTGTTATTGAAGGTGCTAAGGCGTTACCAAGACTAATTACTCATCTTCATGTACAAGATGTTGGACAAAACTTAGTACATGGTGAACCAAGCTTGGAATCCAAGATACAAGGCCATCACACCGGTTTGAAGGAAACCCAATTTACATAATTAAGATTCAATCAATAAGTGGGCTAGTTATGTTGATTTAATTAAGCCCAAATTTGCGTTTTCTGAATGAATAAGGCCTTAGTAAGACTTGTTCCTTAATAATTTCGTTCATATCTTGATATATCATATTGTTTCCTTAAGTTAGGACATATCCACATTCAAGACTGATTTATATCCTCAAACTAAGAATTCTCTTTCTTATGTAGGTCTTTCCTACTTAAGTATGAAATAGGAATATTTAAGAAAGCCCTTTCCTTAAAGGATTAGGATATTATGATGCTTATTTAAAGAGCCATCTTATATATTACGAGATCATCATCACTATCAACAAAAATTAAGTTATTTTCTAGCAAGTTTTGCTTGTTCTTTTGTGTTCTTAGTAGAATACAAATTTGACTTATGAAGGGAGTGATCAACCTTTGTAGCGTCATAAGATTGGGGTTTCAAGGATTTAGCTTCCTTAAGGTTCTAATCTAATCATTCAACTTGTTTTCTAGGATTCTTGGCATGCATAACAAATGGATCGAGACTTCCTAGAGCAGGTCGCCTAGGGGGTTCATATCACTCCTATTACTCAAAAAGATTAATATCTTTAGTAGACTAGGATCTCATTCAAATTTAGTTAATCTTGAATTTGCTTAGCAAACTAACTAAATTAATAACTTTATCAATCTCATCTTATGTGACTACTCGATATGTTAAGTAACAACTCTTATCAAAACATATCTTATATTTTATTCCTAACTTCACCTCTAAATTCATGTAATCATGAGTTTTCTTATTTAAATCCCACAAATTTAGTTAAATTGGACCTGTTATTATAAGGCTAAATATATTCCACTTAAAGTAGTATTGAGTTTGCTTAATAAGCATATCAATGAATAGAACTCTAGTTTATTCTTATAATAATATAAGGAAAAAAAATCATATTCACAATATGTACTTAATATTAATAAAGGATTTAATTTTTATAGTCTCATAAAAAACACAGTATATGTCATACGTTTAAATATACAATTCCTTATGAAAATAAAATCAAATTATAAGCATGAAACATTGTTTGATTCTTATTATTGATGTAATCACTATAATCTTAAAATAATATTTTTCAACTCTTTAAAAAATTAAGTTAGATTAAACCATTGATTCCTAGATAAATCAAATTCCTATACCAAATAAAGATTTAATTTGATTTAAAAAAAATTTCAAATTCAATTAGAAATCATTTCAAATTATCTTAACTCCTTTAACAAATTTAATTTAAATTTTCAATAAATTGCTCTTCTTATTTATTATAATTTATAATTTTTTTTAAAATTATAAGTAACATATTCTAATCTAACTAGAAAACTATTTCTAACCTAATTAGATATTACCTCTTTCTTAATTAGAAACTAATATTTAAAGTTAAAATAAAATTACATTCAAAATTAAATAAAATAAAATACTTTTAATTTAATTAAGAAAGTTCTTTAAGTTATTTTAGAGATTAATTTCTCAATTAATTGGAAAATAATTCCTCAATAAATTAGTGAACTATTTTTAAAATATCAAAGAAGGCATATTTTTCTTAATTAATAAATAATAATATTTTTTAAATTTAATAAAAATAAATATTTTAATTAAATAAGAAACTTGTTATTCAAATTAATAAAGAACAATTCCCTAAACAAAATAGAATAATAACCCTCTAAAATAATACAATTATTTTATTTCAATTAAATTGAGATAAATAGTTTAATTATATAAACTTTTCTTAATTACTTAAGAAATATTTATTAATTTTAAAAGAGTCATATTAATTACTAATTCTAATTTGATTGAAATTAAATTAATTTAATTTACAAAAATAATTTCCGAAAATATTAGTTAGCAATTAATTCAACTATTAATCTTAATCTAATCAAAAAATAATTAATTTAATATTAAAATTAAGATCTTAGCTTAGTTAATATAAACTCGTTGGACTAATTATATCTAATATAATCTAGTTATGAAAAATAATTCTTTAAAATAAAATTTACTTGATTCTAATTATTAATTTCATAACTAATTCAATTTAATAATTTAACTTTTGAAAATTATACTAATTCAATTTAATAATTCCACTTTTGTTTTTCTGTTGTAGTTTTTATTTTTTGTTTTTGTTTTTAGTTTCTATTTTTCTTTCAAATAAAAAAACTTATTTAGTTGTTAATATCAATGTAGTTATATTTTTATTATTGATGATAACTACATATTAGATAAAACTTAAGGATAATTTTTTAATTAATTAAATTTATTTTAATCTCTTATATAATATTTATTAATAAATTATCAATAAATTATTTTATTTTTTAAATAAAAAATTTAAAATTAAATTTATTTTAAATATAATTTAGTTATTTAATCAAATTTTATTTGAAATATAGATATTTTAAAGATATTCTAAATTAATTATATTTATTAATAATTATTTAAATTCACCTTCACAACGCCTTCCATTGTTTGAAAATGGTAAACACGTCATTTTTGTGTTTTAGAAAATATGCCCATACCTTCCTGGAATAATAATTAATGAAGGTAAACATATACTCGATGCACACTACCTTTTGAAGAGACATGTGCAGGCCCCCAAAGATCAGAGTGAATGTAGTTTAGAGTGCCTTTCGTCTTATGAAAAACAACAAAAAACTGACTCTTTTTTGCTTATTGAATACACAATGTTCATAAAATTTTAATTTTGACAGTTTTTGGTTATAGAGAAGAACTTTTTCACTCATATGTCCCAGCTTTATATGTCATAATCTGGTAACATTTGATTTTGAAAAAATTGACATGGTCATATCATATGCCTTCGATAACAAACATTCCTTGTAGCATGTACAATTTGCCAATTTGACAAACCTTCATCACAATCAGGCACCTCTAACTACTTTGAGAACACCTCCACCAATGTAACGGTAGCCTTTTGAACCAGAGTACTTAAAGTGATGAGATTTCTCTTTAAGTCTAGGACACGGCGAACATCTGTCAACGTTCTTATTACACTATCAAACATTTTTAATTTGATAGTGCCTACACCAACCACTTTATAAGCTTGATTGTTGCCCATTAATATAACTCCACCATCAACTTAATCATAGGTAGAGAACTAGCCTTTTTTGGGACACATGTGAAATGAGTAGGCAATGTCAAGGATCCATTCATCTTGTGGTTCAGATCCTTCTTCACTCACCAAAAGAATATAAGCGACTCTCGATTATAAATAATAGTCTCTTGAAAATGCTTATAAGATGGAGGTAAGGAGTGGAGCAATATGAGAGCTTGGTCTTTTAGATCATACTTGATGTCCATATTCTCAAGATCCATGAGAATTGAACTAAAATCAACATGTGATTTGAATCAACCACCTTCTACCATACGAACCATGTGCAAGTGGTGTTTTGTAACCAACTTACTAGAGAGACTCTTTGTCATATACAACGATTCCAATATGTGTCATAATGAAGCAGTTGTCTTCTCGTGGATAACTTCATATGAGACTTCATTTGAAAAGGCTTAAGTGAATGCAACCATGGCTTTTTCTTCCATGTCTAACTTTTGGGTGTTAGTTAATTCGCTTGGTATTTCGCCCTTTGCCATCAAGGCCTTCTGCATACCATTTTGCGTCAAGACTGTATACATCTTAACTTTCCTCAAAGCAAAGATGGTATTGTTGTCAAATTTCTCAAAATCAAATCTTGTTGTTGTCATCTTCAAATAAACTTCTAATCACAAGCTTTGATACTAATTTGTTGTGAAAAGTATAGGATTTTCAAAAATTGTTGGTACCATCTCCCTTCTTTTGTCAATGGTTGGTAACCATGCAAATATATATATGAGTGCCAATGATTTGTTTTGACAAATTGTACACTTTTTTGCCTATATTAGGAAAGCCACCGTATTCATGAAACAGAGACAAAGAGTGAAAAACAAGAGTTGCGGAGAGAGTTTGAGCGAAAGACAAGAGGTCATTTTGTTATGCCATTTATGAGTTATTTTAAGTGAAAATATGTGAGTTTTGGGTATAACTGGGTTAAAAGGTTGAGAGAAAATGAAATATTCTCATTTTTCCATTAGTGAAATTTTATTTGATTGTCTTCACCCACGGACGTAGCCATTTCAAAAGGGTGAACCAAATAAATTTCTTGTGTGTTATTTTTTCCACGTATTTCTCTACTTATTGTTTCATTCAAATTTCTGAAAAAAAATTCTATGATCCTACACTCGTCGCAACATGTATTGTATCTGTTGGTACCGTCAGTACAAAAATCAACACCGAATAAAAAAGTTTCGTACCAAACTCTGGTACTTGTTGGTACTGGTTCTTTGGATTGATATCGACTGTTAATTAAAATACTGATCAAATATCAATTAAATATTAGTCAAAATTATAAATTTAAAAAAAATTAGGACTAAATTAAAATTTTGAATTTTCTCCTCTATAAAATAATAACAATAATTACTTAGACATAACAAGGAATATGATTAAATTATTTATAACTTATTTAACAAATAATAAAAATATAGAGAAGAATATATTAAATACAATTTATATTATTAATTTATACAAAGTGATTGTAGAATACATAACTAAATATATTAGTTAATACAATCATAATTAATATTTTAATTTTTTATTTATTTTATATTTATAATATATGTACTTTTCTAATATATACATGTAAAAATATAATAATAACTTTTGAAAATAAATTTATTTTAATTTATAAAAATGTGAAAATTTTAGTAAAGATTAAAAAATATTTGTTATATCAAATTTATATTATTATGAGTTTTTAAGATATGATTGAAGGAAAGTAAAAAATTATATAATATAATATATTAATGATTTATTTTGTAATTTTATAAAATTTAGAAATTATTTTATATTTTATAAATTATTCAAAACGACAGTAGGTATTAATCGTATTGTACTAGAATCAATTTAATACCAAATTTGGGTACAATATTCATAATATTGTTTTAAATTATAAACTATAAACGGTAAATTATAATTTTAAAATTTAAAAAGTTAATTAATTTTCAGAGTTTAAATCGGACAAGAAAGAGAGCTATGTTTTGTGCATCTCATCCCCTGGTCTGCTGGTGACAATCGTTGCATCCCCAGGGACCCCACCTAATACACGAGCTAAACTTTAATTGGTTGAATTCCCTCGTTAAGTATATATACTAAGGACGAATGGGATGGACGACCACGCAATTCATCCCGTTCATCTATTTAATCTAACGGTTGGTATCGTGGCTCGTAATTTGCCTCTCAATTAAATTCGGCTCTCCCTCTTCCATTCATCTATTCGTCCATTCACTCCCTCGTTAAGTATATACGTAAAGTTTTCTCTCTCTTTCTGTTTTTGGCTCTCTAACCTGGCCTTCTTCTGTGTGTACAGATGACCTATGGTTTTATTTTTTGGAAGATGGACTCAGCCCTGTTTTTTCCTTCGACTTTCATCCAGGTTTTATTGTGTGTACACAACTACAGTAAGTTAGTTCCCTTGGAGGATGGACTCGGCCCTGTTGAGAAGTGTATCTAAACAATAGTTTTGCTTCTCTTTTGTGTTTTTTTCCTTGGAATTTCATCCAATTTTGTTGTGTGTACACAACTGCGGTAAGTTTTCGTTTTTCTTTCAGTTTTATTTCGGTTAACCAACTGCAACTGTGGTAAGTTTAGTTTCGCTTTTTGTTTCTCTGCAACTGATAAGTCTCTTTGCGTTTTGTGTGTACAGATGGCCTACGGTTTTATTTCTTTCCAGCTGTGGTAGTCATAGTTTTTCTCTTTGTGTTTTGTGTGTACAGATGGCCTACGGTTTTATTTCTTTCCAGTTGTGGTAAGTTTTCGTTTTTGTTTCTTTCCAATGTATCTAAACAATAACTTTGCTTCTCTTTTGCGTTTTTTTTCCTTTGACTTTCACCCAAGTTTTGTTGTTTGTTTTTGTTTCTCTGCAACTATTTTTGTTTTTGTTTCGTATCTAAACATATCTTTGCGTTTTTGTTTCTCTGCAACTGCGGTAAGTTTTAGTTTTTGCTTCATTTTTTCTTCTTTAGCCCTCCTCTTTCAGTCATGGTTTTTCTCTTTGCGTTTTATGTGTAAAGATGGCCTACAGTTTTATTTCTTTCCAGCTATGATAAGTTTTCGTTTTTTTTCTTTCCAACTGTGGTAAGTTTTCCTTTTTAGTTATCCGGTTTAATTTTTTCTTTACTTTCATCAAGCTTTTGTTATGTACAGAGATTGGTCAACTGGGTTTAAAAGAGAGACGAAAGTTAGTTTAGTTGGCAAAGATATGTTTTTTTTCCTTGGAGGATGGACTCCGCCCTGATCTTTTCTGAAGTTAAGTGTATCAAAACGATAACTTTTTGCTTTACTTTCATCAAATTTTTGTTACGTACAGAGATTGGTCAACTGGGTTAAGAAGAGAGACGAAAGTTAGTTTAGTTGGCAAAGATATGTTTTTTTCCTTGGAGGAGGATGGACTCTGCCCTGTTGCTTCTCATCTTTTCTGAAGTTAAGTGTATCTAAACAATAAATACTTTCGTCAAGCTTTTGTTATGTACAAAGATGGGTTAACTGGGTTAGGAAGAGAGATTGTTTTCCTTGGAGGATGGATTCGGCTCTGTTGCTTCTCATCTTTTCTGAAGTTAAATGTATCTAAACGATAACTTTTACTTATTATATCTTTGTAAGTGATTAAAGATATACGGTTTAAAGTCTGGTTGCTGTTAGATCGCTCTATTATTTTTCTTAAAAATTTTCAACCGTTTTATTCAGGCATTTTGGTGATGATTTTCTTGAGTTTAGGGTTTGGTTGAAGAACAGAAACGCTGTTAATAATTTTCGATCATTTTATTTAGGCATTTTGGTGATGATTTTCTTGAATTTGGGGTTTGGTTAAAGAATAGAAATGCTGTTAACCGTGTGCTTGGATCGTTCTTATTTTTCTTTCTTACTCCAACGGAGATAAATGAAAAGTTGGTGTTTTGGTTAGATCACTCTATTATTTTTCCTGATCATTTCCAATCGTTTTATTAAGGCATTTTGGTGATGATTTTCTTGAGTTTGGGGTTTGGTTGAAGAACAGAAACACTATTAATCGTGTGCTTGGATCGTTCTTATTTTTCTTTTTTACTCCAGCCGAGATAAATGAAAAGTTGGTTTAATGCAATTTTATCTCCTGATGTCTCAAGCGTCCAAATCCTGTGTCTTTATGAAACCAAAAGCCTTCCCCTTCGTATCACTTCCAACTCCCATTAAATAAAGCCTTAAAAATGAGATCTTAATGATTTAATATTTGATGCAGTTAACATTTCTCATTTAATACCTCTGTTGTTTATCAGAGGAAACGACTCCGAAACGAACGACCATCCCCAGTGCGATTTTCAATCCCTCGATATTTCTTCTCACCTTCTTAATAGCTTCGCCTTAAATATGGAATCATTTATTTGGCTAACTTTTCTTTTCGACTGTGCACAGTTTTTAGTCTTTGAACGGCCATCCCCTTGATGTCACTTCTAAGTTGCATTAAATTTCATTTATGAATTGGGTTATCCTTTTTGGAGTTAACGAATTGGTTAATCCTTCTTGGAGTAAACGATTGTCAGACTTAAAGATTGGTTAAAGATGTGTGATAAAATTACAATTGACACAAAACAGTCGAAAATTTTACAAAATGAATACAGATGTAAACGTGCTTCCCAAAATTTTAACATCTAAGTATAAGCAGATTTAAATTCCTTAAAAAACCATTAATTATAGGAAGCACATATGAATTTCAACTTCGTTAAAATTTGCGTCAAAAAATATATTTTAATATAAATATAAAAATATATATATAACATTGTTAGAGCAAATATTTATATGATATTTACGTCATTTTATTCATTATAACATAATTACAAAATTAATACAATATTAATTAAAATTAAATAAAAATGATGAAGAATACATAAGCTCATTATTAACAGTTAAATGAAAATTAGCTAATTTGTTAGTTAATTTATTAATTCCTAATATACATATTTGTTATTATATCTATATTATATATATATATACACACACACTATATACATATATGTAATAGCAATTATAATATTTAAAAAATATATGAATTAATGTGAATCGATAATATGTATATTTGTTATTATATTTATATAAGAAGAAGAAGAAGAAGAAGAAGAAGAATAAGCATTGGTCCTACATTCAGATTTTTTTATTTTTATAAAATATATACAATAATCATAATAAGAAATTTTATGCAGTTTGGCATAGCCAAGGAATTCATATCCCAACTCCACCCTCATCATTTGCATCTTCTGCATCGCCGTCAGAAAAGTCTTAATTTCTTGTATTTGTTTCCTCCGTCTTAGTTTCCGGTTCGTCTTACTTTTGTCTCCGCGCTTTGTCTTAGTTTGACTTCTACTTCGTCTTAGTTTGACTTATGCTTCCGTCTCACTTTCTCTTTTGGTGGTTTGTCTCATTTCTTTGTTAATGTTTTTCCGTGAAAGTTTTAAAAAATTGACATTTTTGTCTCCACGTTTCGTTTTATTTTTTCTTCTACACTTCGTCTTACTTTTGTCTCCACAATTCGTCTTATTTTTGCTTCTCCACTTTGTCTTAGACCACGCAATCCATCTCATTCGTCCATTTCATCTAACGGTTGGTATCCGCGCTTCGTCTTATTTTTGTCTGCGCCCTTCGTCTCATTTTTGCTTCTCCGTCTCATCTTATTTTTGTCTCCGCGCTTCGTCTTATTTTTGCTTCTCTGTCTCCGCACTTCGTCTTATTTTTTCTTCTCTGCTTCGTCTTCTTTTTGTCTTTGCACTTCGTCTTACTTTTGTCTTTGTGCTTCGTCTTATTTTTGTTTCTCTGCTTCATTTTACTTTTGTCTGCACGCTTCGTCTTAGTTTGTATATATATATATATATATAGTTTTGTGCTTCAGTATATTACTTATTATTAATATACTGAAAATTTTTTATTCAATTTGTTATTCTTATTAATTTAATTAATATATGAATTGATATCAGTTGGACCCCAAAATTTTCATAAAAGATTAGAACTATTGAATGAGAAATTCTAGTGATTAGTCATGAGTAAAGAACCAATGAATGAAAGTTTTGAACCAAGAATGATAGACAAGAGTAAAGTAAGGAATAATGAAAGTGGATAGATTCATGACTTTCTATGGTGTTTTTGGTGGATAAGGGATTTTTGAAATAGCAAGAATTAAGGTGAATGTTATAAGTGAAATAAAAGTAAAAATGAAGTTGAATTTGTGCAGTAAATTGATGAAGAACAAGTATATATATGTATGTTCTGTCATTAGTGCTCATGATTAGTCATGGATTATAATTTTCTATTGGAGGACATTGATTTGGAATGAAGGTGAGAACGAAGAGTAAATGCAATAGAAAAAGGTGATCTTGGTGTGAGTTGTGTTAAGGAAAGATTTGGAAACAATTGGTAGATGTTCTGGAAAATATTCACTGAGTATGCTTTAGTATTTTAGCCACATCGTCTTCTATAGTTGTCCAAATAAGATGATTCTTAATTTGGATTAAACTAGAAACATATGGCTACATTTCTTATGAAGAAATCGAATTTCAATTCTGTCTCTAAGAATCTCAAAAGTT
>JANITX010000004.1:26873298-26892479 GCA_027564395.1 Erythroxylum ulei
ATATTCATTCTTTTTCCAAACAGTATAATTGAATTCATTTCTATTATTACTAAGTTTGTTCTAAATAGTGTAAATTAAATTAAATTCAATCTCATTAATATAATTGAATCCAATTCGTTAATGAATTCAATTCAAAGATTTCCAAACAACCCGTAACTTAGCAAGAACTAACATAAATTTGTGTAACCATGTTGATTCAGAAAGATTGATACTTTCAAACATCTTGATGCAATGCCGTGTATGATAAATTATGCACTCTTTCTTCTTCATTAAATGTTTTCATATACCCACTACTGTTCCTTCTCAATGTAAATCAGCCACAATCCCAAAATTTATAACGAGATGGAAGCTTTTCAGTGCCCTATTCTTTCATTAGAGGCCACTGAAGCATACGCATGCTTCTATTCTAGAACGAACTTCGCTGATCAGGAAACAGCCTCTCTGTAAGGATGATATAAACCACATTACATAGCAATAGAATCTCGATCAATAATCGATTTTGGCGACCTTCTCCAGAGACAATGCAGTGATGCAGAGAACAAGGTAGAAAATAATACAAGAATACATGAAGCTAAGAAACTTGTTTAAATAAGACAGCTCCCTGAGCTGCAGCTATATCTGGCAAAACCTCCAATACCATCCCGGGTAAAAACAGTATGAGAACAGAAAATATATGAATTCAAGCTTCACCCCCGGAAACTATATCCTCCACATTTCTGCCAATGTTTGACTATAATGTATAACTTTGAAGTGTCCAAATCCATGATTTATTGTGTACCAGCATGGCCAGAAACATAACCACCGTAGAACCATACAAAAGAACTAGTGCCCGCCAAACTCAATTTCACAACTAGTTCGTAGAACCATAGAGAACAATCAATGCCTCAAAAATCATGTTCGAAGCTAATACCTACTTAACAGGTCAACAAGCCACTTTTCCCTCAAACAATGTGGATACGACAAGCTGAGGCAGCAATTCAGTAACCACCTTTTGCAGGGGAACATGGCTTAGCTGATTGTGGCTTCCATTAGGGACCATTCCTGACAAAAATGTGATATCATGATTTTCCAAATCTTTTGGAAGCAGTTCATTCCAATATTTGTCATCTTCATGAATATTTGATGCTCTCATGACTTCTATGACTTTATCAAGGGTTGCAACATTGCGGCCAGCGCCGCAGCCCATAGCAGTTGCAGCACCCACTGCATTTGCAATTGCTAATGTATTTATCAAAGGCATATTGTTTATGAAGCCAAAGGCAATGGCTGCATCAAAACTATCTCCACATCCCACAGTATCAACGACATTAACCTGATAACAATTTAGCAGACAAATTGAGACATTACTTCCCATCTTTCAAGGTAAGAAGCAAATCAAGAAAAATATTAGCAGAGACCATTTCAAAGGAAAAAAGGAGAGAAAGATCTAGGTATCATCTATTAGGTTCTCAGTATACATCTTCTTGGGAATGCAAACAATCTAATTCAATCAATACGTGTTCAATCAGCAAAGGAAAATTTTAATACATTTAGCCTGTGATGCCATCCTCTCTCTCTCTCATTCAGGACTGAGGTTCATCTTCACAAAACAATTGTAATTGTCACAAGCACCTCAAAAACCAACTTTTCCAGTTTGAAAGGATTGTTGAGGGATCATACCTTAAATGCTGGTGCACAAGATATACTACTCATTGTGACTAGAATTGAACCCTTTGAGCCCATTTTGACAATAACCCACTTTGTGCGAACCCCATTAAGAAGCAAGTCCTTCCCAGCTAGTACAGGATTTCCTATGCCAGTCAATGACTCAGCCTAGCCGTTCATGAGAAAAGAAAAAGCACATAAACTACTTTAAACATGAACAAAATGCAAAGAAAATAATAGTAAATATTCATGATATAAATAATAACAGTTACATAAACAATAAGATGGTGTTTGGTAGCTTGTAATGGAAGGTCGATAACCTTCCATGCTATAGCGTGGTTGTACATGAACTTGTTAATCTAATTGAATTTGCATTACATCATCCAAAAAGTTATCCACTTTAGCCATGTAATCATGTTTATATAAGGATCCTATTCAATACTGCATTTTAAATTTCGCCCCCCACAACATCTTTTCAGGACCAGATAAACGTAAAGATTTTTTCGCTATGGCTCAGCAATTTCCAGAAATGCTTGTTTGAACACTCCTGGATTTACTGAAGAAAAGACACAAAATAATTACCCGTTTAACAAAAGATCTTTACTTTTGGAGAGACTTAAGCTGACAAGGCAAAAGATAATACAAGTAGGAATGTAAAAAGATGGTTAATATTTCCCACAAAACTTTAATTCCTTGAAGGAAACAAAGTAATGAGTAATATGCTTGACTGCTGCAACATATGTGGTCACTGGAAAAACAAAATAGTAGTATCACAACTGAAAATGAATTAAAATGATAGTAAGAGTTTCCAAGTGAAATGTATATGTTGTTAAACTGCATTCACAAGCAATGATGTCATGGTATTATTTCTTTTTGTCGGGTGAACTTAACAGTTCAGGTAGGTCAGCATATTTGAAGGAAAGCTAAAGCTACTAGCATTGTGAAAAATTGAAATCAAACCTCATCGGCTGTCAGCAGGAGGACATCGCTCATCTTCAAGAAATGACTTAGTGTCTCTTTTTGTTCAGGCGTTCCAGTAGAAAACTTCTTTCCTCGTGGTCCAGGATCAAAGAAAACAGATGTCCCAACTTCAACAGCATAATCTAAAGCCATAGTCAACATACCAGGAGAAAGCTCATCAAAGCCATAACCATTGCAGAATAGAGTCCTTGACTGCTTAATCGCTGCCTTTACTGGTACTGATAATCTGCTCATCCAGCTAAGTGCCGGTTCCTTATGGAAATCAGCTCGACTGAAAAAGAAATTGTTTTCTAGACCATTATATATACATAGAACAAACAGCAGTTGGACAGCAGATCAAAAGAACTGCAAGCACTAACCCAGAGAACATAACAAAGATATAAAGGGTTGAATTCTTTACCTGCAAAAGCCATGCCTTTGGAGAGGGTCTACGAGAACCCAACATAGAAGGGTCTCATACAAAACGTTAGAAGTATCCACCACATCATCATCGTCCTGCATACCAACCATACTGATCCCCTCATCACGAAGCACGCCCAAGAGGAAATTCCCATAAGTCTCTTCCCCGACCTGCCCAATCGTCGCACACCGTAGCCCAAGTCTCGAAGCTGCTATAGCCACATTGCAATTGCCACCCGCTTCCAAATGCCGCTGACCATTCACCAGCACAAAAATCCACATTTTTCATCACCAAATAAGATATCCACAAAGTAAATTATCTTCTTTATGAGCAAGCTCCAGGCGAATAAAAATTTAATGAAACATAGCAAACAACCTTGTCGGGTGGTGAAACGGCGAGACGTTCCATATAAGCCAAGAGAGCATCGCGGTTGCGGGGGGGCAATTCGGGAACATTGAGAATAACATCTACGCAGAGGTTCCCGAGAGTGGAGACATGGATGTGCTTCCCGCCAACGCTCCTCAATTTCCAGCCGTTGGCCGGAGAGAGAGATGTGGCACAGTGGGTAACGGACAGAGAAAGTTGGGTTCCTTTGCAAGTGAAAGAAGACGAGGAAGTGGGGAACATTGTGGAAGGGTTTGGAGGGTAAAATGGGAGAGA
Organism: Erythroxylum ulei; assembly: GCA_027564395.1. Classification (NCBI taxonomy): domain Eukaryota; kingdom Viridiplantae; phylum Streptophyta; class Magnoliopsida; order Malpighiales; family Erythroxylaceae; genus Erythroxylum; species Erythroxylum ulei. The sequence goes on from JANITX010000004.1 coordinate 26,876,984, forward strand.
AGAGGGTCCATGGAAAGGGTAAAAAGGTGAAGATTCGAGGAATGAGAGAGTGTGGTTATGCATCGAGGAGGACTGGTACTGTGAAGGAAGATGATGCAACAACAGCAGCATAAAAGAAATTCTTTAAAAGACTCGAGTAAGTTAATAAATAATAATAATTATTATTGTTTTTGTGGAAAAAAATGAAGGAATGAATTCTACAACAAATTGAAAGCATCTTTTCAAGGTGGGAGATGCATTTCCGGCTACGTAAACATGACGCTCTTGCTCTTTTACTTTTTCTTTTTCAACTCAAAGGCTAGAACTAGAAGAAAGGTCTTGCCCTTTTTCTTTACGATGCTTCAAAAGAATATTTATTTACTGTCAGAAAAAATAATGTTATTATACAATTAAAATAATAATAACCTTATTTGTATACAAGTAGACATGGATGGTGTGTTGTCATTTCTTACGATTGGTTATTTCGGGTTTGGTTTTATAAATCAAGAAAAGAAGCTGACAGCACAGAGGTTATTTCTGCAGCCATAAAGTGTATGCCCAACACAAGAATCAAACGTAATGTAGAGAGTAAGAATTGGGGAAAATTGTCATGCCAGTTGTGCTCTCCTAATGCCTAATGCCCACAAGAATTTGTTCACCTACCATCGTTAAAAGTTAAAACCTGTTTCTTCAACATGCTCGTTTCCAATTCATTTAGCCACTATAATTGTTCTAGGTTGCATTCACCACCTTGGGAGTTAAGTGTTCCATTCTCACACATTTATCTCAGGATGAACCGTCCGTTCTTTTGCCAATTCCTCAATTCTTTTTACGATGTTTTGTGCCACATCATCGTAGGCTCTGGCCACTAATGACTCTGGAGCTGATATCACTATGGGGACACCTTCATCACTACCTTTCCTGATCTCCACTTCAAGTGGTATCTGAATCAAAATAATAATAACTTGACTAGTTTCACCAAACAAAATATTCCAAAGTTTCATGTAATACGTATCAAAGGGCTAGACAAGAAAGCAGATTGGACATGCATTTTGCCAACAGAAATTTGACAAGAGAAGACAGCCACTTCCTTTCACATTGTTCTGTGCACTTAGAGCCATTCAAACATCGGGCATACCTCACCAATAACTTTGTAACCCATTGATGCTGCCGTATTTTGAGCGCCTGCTTTCCCAAAAATGAAAGAAGGCTCACCACAATGTGGACATTTAAAGTAACTCATGTTCTCTACAAATCCAAATATCTGCAAAAAGCAAAGACTGTATGTTAATAGAACTACCCATCCCAAAGTACTGTTTCTTTGAAGTGAACAGCTCCAGAATTCAACAAGCTTTAACTGTCCATTGGAAGTTAGAGATGCAACGCGAGACAATAGAAACAGTTTTGCTGTCAGCTTTCACTGATCAAGGTAGCCACATATCATTGTGGCAATTGGCCAAAGTTAAATGACTGCAACTACTAGGCACCTAGTAATTTGCCTAATAGCAGTTAAACCTTTATGGACAATAGAATGTTGTTTGAAAATTATTGAATGAATCATACAGGAACTTCAACTTTAGAGAACATTTGAACTCCTCGACGAGCATCCAACAGTGCGATATCTTGTGGAGTTGAAACTATCACTGCACCTGTGAGCAAATCAATAACGATAACAGACAGAATGCGAAATAATAAAGTGTTTTTTGTATGAAAATACTTACAAAATAAGGAAATTTCATGAATGGCCATCACTCTTTTTCTTTCATATGATACAAGAGATGGGACCTAGGACTTCTAAACATGCGATATAAGATCTGCAGCATTTCTTCTTTCTTTCCTTTTTGAAAGTATATGGGACTCAAAAGCCAAGCGCTGCAAACAGGGGAGGGGGTGTTGCTACTAGGCTGTGTGTAATGAACAATATCTATTTTGATTCACTCTGACAACCAAATTTTTCTCTTCATAGAAAGTTTCAGCAGAAATCAGTGTCCAAAATATAAAGTATAAATGCGCACAGATCTTCAGTGTTTCTCAAAATCATTTCAAAGTCCATGTTGGATAGAAACTTGGTTCTGCCTAAATCAAAACACATGCTTAGCCAGATGCCTGTGTCCAGGAAAGCATAAAACAACAGCAGAATAAAATTATAGTAATACAATCCAAGAATGGGAATACAAGCTTAGGCCAGTTTAACTAAAGGCTGACAACCTAACTACATTGAAACAGCAAAATTATTTTATAAACCCAGAAGTACAGTTAACAGCTTTTTGGTTAGTCAATCAAAATAACATGGGGAGATTACTGTTTTGTTCACCTGATAACTGCAGCCTCTGGGTTATAGTTAATTGAGTATCACCAGTGCCAGGTGGCATATCAACCACAAGAATGTCAAGATTTCCCCAATCAACTCCCCTAGTCATTTTTTCAAGTGCGCTCATCACCTGCAAGATTAATTCAATTAAGTTCCTGAATAAAGCATTAGAAGGGTTATACTATAGAAGATTGCTTCACAATTTTGTCCTTAATAGCTATTTGTAGAGCAGAAAAGGTCACTAAAGAAAAATAAGCATCATTTATGAGAGAGAAGAACATATCATTATTCGTCTGGTACAAAATTAAACTATAATTTTAGCAAGAGATTGAAATATCAATCTAGGCAGGAGCAAGAAACATGGCATTTTGTAATTCTTGATCAGAAGTCTTTCTTTTTCTTTTCTCAATGAGAAAATATGAGAGGAGGGGGTGGGCGACATAGTTATCATTAGTTTTAGCCTTTTAGAGGATGCAAAATAATGTTGTTGGTAGAGCTTGCCATTCATAAGCACGGGGGAAGGCTCAGAGGCTGGTCCCATATTAGTCCTTCCTGAAGCTTCTATAATAGCAATTAATGGAATAACATACCATGGGACCCCTCCACACAATGGGGGCGTCCTTCTCCACAAGAAATCCCATTGACATACACTTAATGCCATAGCTTTCAACTGGAATCATCTTTTTATCTGAAAGAATGAGGCAGAAAGAGGGTAAGTTGTGTCCAAATGTTGTGCAGACTAAATAAAATTAGGAAGATGAAATTCTTCACATTGGTTGAGTATGATTATGTGAACCAGAACAAGTCCACATATTCACAAAAGCTTCAGGAATTGGGAAAATACAAATGAGTGTTTAAAACAAACTCATCCTCCAATTTCTCCATCTGCCATGCATTTAGAGGGAAAGAAATAAGGAGGCAGATGGATGATGCTAAAGTTGAGGTTTCATTCATGAAAATGAAATGTTTACTTCCATCTTTTAAAATTTTATTTAAAAGAATTGATTTTGCAAGTTCCAGAAAGCAGGATATGTGAATTAAAATTATAAATAAGCATGAAACAACATCATGTCATAAAAGAATAACATGGAGCCCAAACAATGGTTTATTACTATCTCAAACCTGTTGTCTTTGAAAGAATCTCTCCTTTTTGGAGATAAAGATACCAAACAGAAATTGACGAGTAATTCATTCAACTGAATTGAAAAGAATACACAAAAGCTGCCGAACTCCGCAGGTCAACATGTATAAGCAGAAGAAACCCAAAATACCAATGCCATGTGTGAAGCAAACAAGTTGTAGTAGATAGGAATTTTTCGTTGATTGTGGATCCAATAAAGTCGGCTAATGCCAACTGTGTTAGTTAGGAGTCTTTAGAAGTTCCATTGAATTAAATTAGCATTTCAATTGCAGAACGTGTTTAGTAGTTCCATTAAATTAGGATTTCAGTTTCTAGTTCTATTTAGATAGGATTCTGATTGCACAGCTTGTATACATACAAGCTTTCGTTAATTGATGAGGACAGCAGTTTTTAATCAATTAAATCATTGGTTTGTTCTCACCAAAAGCAGAATATTTGCATATCTCTCTCTTTTCGCTTGTTCTTAACATCTCTCTGATTGGGACCCCACCATTGGTACCAGAGCCATGTCGACGAACAAAGAATGAATCGAGAATCTTGAAGCAAGTCTAGGCAGCTTGCAAGATGGAGCGAACCGAATGGAGCAAGGCCTTGTCGATAAGCTTCGCTCAATGGAAGAAGCAACTGCTCAGTTGTCAAATGTAGTCCTTCCTCAAAAAGAAGGGCTAGTATTTCCCATGGTCGACCCACAAACATCCAAAAGGGGACCAAAGGGGTTACAAAGGAGGGACACCACATGTTCTCTTCCAAACTCGCAAGGCTTGAATTCCTGAGATTCGCTAGAGGTGACCCCATTGAATGGTTTAGTTGCGTGGAGCAAATTTTCAAATATCAAGATATGCCGAGTTCACAAAAGGTTCCTCTTGCCTCCTTCCACCTTGAAGGCGTGGCGAATCAATGGTGGCAATGGCTTCGCAAGACATACCATGATGAAGGGCAACAAGTGTCATGGAGTGCTTTTAAGTCCAAAATATGGGGTCGATTTGGCCCAACGGAATGTGAGAATTTTGACGAAGCATTATGAAAAATTCGACAAACTGGATCCTTAAGTGAATATCAGCATGAATTTGAAAAATTAGGGAACAAGGATCAAGGCTGGACTCAGAAGGCCTTAATTGGCACTTTATTGGTGGGTTCAAACAAGAGATCACTGATGGCATTAGGATGTTTAGGCCCAAATCTTTGAATGAGGCTATTAGCCTGGCCCGAATGAAGGATGAACAATTGTTGAGACAAAAGCGGATGATGAGATCACCGGTGCGACCCCCAATCGAATATTCCCCAAGTCGAGCAAAACCAAACACGTTGGTGAAGAGAATTTTGTGGGAAGAGATGCAAAAGCGACGAGCCCAAGGACTATGCTCTAATTGTGACGAACGCTTCACTCTGGGCGATCGATGTAAGAAATTGCAACTACTACTCCTCAAGGTGATTTGGAGGACGATGATGGCGAAACGTCGGCAGCGCAGGAAGATAACAATGAACTAGAATTTCCCTTCATGCCTTGACTGGTTGGACCGCCGGTCAAACGATGAGAGTGACAACTCGGGTTGAAAATCAAGATGTAATGCCCCTCATAGACAACAGCTCTACCCATAATTTCATTAGCAGCAAGGCGGCAGAAGTATTGAGGCCACCAGTGACACCCACCGAGCCAATCAAGGTTCGAGTGGCAAACGAGGCTCCTTTACGATGCAAGGGCTGATTTGAAAATGTACCCATACTGCTACAAGGAATTCCATTCTCTCTAAATCTCTATGCATTGGCTTTGAGTGGTTTGGACATTGTTTTGGGCATACAGTGGCCCAACAACTAGGAACGGTGGTCTGCGATTGGAAGAGGTTAACTATGGACCTTGTGCAAGACAATCGAAGCCAATGGCTGCAAGGAGTGCCTCATAAACCAATCCTAGCTGTCAATCACAACACCATTGCAAAGGAAATATGGGGAGGGAATACGGTATATGCCATATGTTCACAAAAACCCTTTAGTGACAGTAACACAAAAATTCCAACTGATATGGAATTGTTATTAACACACTTTCAAGATGTGTTTTGTTAGCACCCTTCCTAGTTATCAACATGCTAGTATTAGTATTTGTAAACAGCCACTAAGACATTCAAACCCACATTCGTAGGGGTACAATTGGGAAGGGAACAAATACAAATGCCACATAGGTTGGAGGTTAAGAATTAGTTACAGAGAGAGAGTGAGAATGAGGAGGTACAGAAGGTATATAGGATTTAGTATAGAGAGGGAGATCATCATTCATTCATATTCTCGAAATTATAGCTATTGTATTGGCCTGGAAGCTACACTTCTAGGAGGAAAAGGCTACTGTTGTACCTACTAAATACCTAAATAATACAATCTCTACTTCTGTTCTCTATCATGTTTGCTGAACCCCAACAGCTTCCATCGAGACTGAATGTAGAGCATTGCATAATCTTGAAGGAAAGGATAGAATCTATTAACGTTCGGCCTTATAGATATGCACACTTTCAAAAGAACGAGATAGAGAAGCAGGTTCAGGAGATGCTACAATCGGGGTTGATTCGTCACAGTACAAGCCCATTTTCTTCCCCAGTTCTACTTGTAAAGAAGAAAGACGGGACATGGCGGTTCTGCACAGATTATAGGGCTCCAAATGCAATTATGGTCAAGGATAGATTTCCCATTCCGACTGTCAAAGACATTCTTGATGAGCTCCATGAGGCCGTTTACTTCACAAAACTTGACCTTTGCGCTAGCTACCATCAGGTACGAGTTTATCAACCTGATATACACAAAATAGCTTTTCGGACACATAATGGCCAATATGAGTATTTAGTCATGCCATTCGGGTTATGCAATGCTCCTTCAACCTTTCAATCACTCATGAATTCCACATTTAAGAAAGTTTGTGCTGATATTTTTTGATGACATACTAATTTATAGCCGAGTTTGGTCACAACATCTGGAGCATGTCAGGACAGTCCTTGAAGTAATTAGACAACAACTTCTTGTCAAGTTCAACAAATGTTAGTTTGGTCAACAAGAACTTGAATATTTGGTTCATATAATTACTTCCTAGGGTGTTAAAGTAGATCAGAAGAAGATTGAAGCCATGATTAGGTGGCCAAGACCCAATAATGTAATTGATCTCTGTGGTTTCTAGGACTCACTGTCTACTATCGGAAGTTCGTTAGAAATTATAGAGCCATAGCACAACCACTTACCAATTTGTTGAAAAAGGGCCAATTTCTATGGACAAACGAGGCCAATACTACATTTGAAGAATTAAAACAGGTCAAGATGTCAAACCCTACCCTTGCATTGCCTAGCTTCAAAGAACCCTTTACCATTGAGACCGATGCATCGGGAAGTGGAATTAGGGAAGTTCTGACACAACAAGGAAGACCTGTAGCTTTCATGAACCAAGTCCTTGGAGTTACTAAGCAATCTTAGTCTGTCTATGCAAAAGAAATGCTGGCCATTGTCCATGCAATTCAAACATGGCGATCGTACCTACTGGGTCATAAATTCTTCATACGAACTGATTAGAAGAGTCCGAAGCATCTATTGGAGCAGCGTATCACTACACCAGAGCAACATAAATGGGTCACAAAGCTAATGGGTTATGTCTATGAAATTACTTACAAGCCAAAAAGGGAAAATTTAGCCGCAGATGCATTATCTCGAGTAGCAAGCAGCCCAAGCCTTAATGCACTTTTCACTCCAAAAGCCAAACTTTGGGAGGAAATCAAGAAAGAAGCCACCAATGATCCATACATGAAAGAGATTGCGAGCCTTGCAAGTGACAGTTCGACAACCCCATACAAATGGTGTAATGGCCTGATATGTTTCAAAAATCGAGTTGTTGTTCCTCCTAAATCATACATGGCCACTTATTGCGAGAGTTTCATGATTCGCCATATGGTGGTCATTCGAGGGTTCTTCGAACCTACAAAAGGTTGGCACAATAGTTTTATTGGCCCTCAATGCATAAATCTGTCCAACAATATGTTTCAGCTTGCACTGTATATTAAAAGAATAAGGCTAAGTCGCTAGTTCCCGCCGGCCTCCTCCAACCTCTTCTAATTCCATGTCAAGTTTGGTACGACATCACAATAGACTTCATAGAGGGATTACCTCTTTCTAATGGTAAGAATGCTATCTTTGTGGTGGTCGACCATTTGTCAAAGTCAGCTCACTTTATGGCAATGTCACATCCTTTTTTGGCTAGAACTATTGCAAAGAAGTTCATAGACGGTGTTTTGAAACTCCATGGCATGCTGAAATCCATAGTAAGTGATCACGACCCTGTATTCATTAGTAACTTTTGGCATGAGTTCTTCAAATTATTAGGAACTATGTCATGCATGAGCTCGGCATACCACCCTCAATCTGATGGTCAATTAGAAGTTGTCAACTGTTGCCATGAATAGTAATTGTGGTGCTTCGCTTCATAGTAGCCTCGCAAATGGAATTCCTTCCTCCCTTGGGCCGAATTAAGGTATAATACAACTTATCACAGATCAATTGGAATGACACCTTTCAAGCCTTATATGGAAGGCCAACACCAAGCATTCCACACTACGAGGAAGGTACGCCGGTAATTAATGAGGTGGATCGAGCTCTAGTCTTGAGGGATGTTGTGTTGCATCAGCTCAAAAACTACCTTATCCACTGCCAGTAACTGCATGAAGCAAATGGCCGATGCTAGAAGGCGAGATCTAGAGTTCCAAGTGCGTGATCTTGTTTTCCTGAAGTTGCAGCCATATTGTCAACGATCAGTAGCAAACAGAGCTTTTCAAAAAGCTTGCGAACTGCTATTACAGACCCTACAAGATTATTGAAAGGATTGGCAAAGTAGCGTACAAACTCGAGTTGCCAGCAAGTTCGAGAATTCATCCTGTTTTTCATGTGTCAATGCTAAAGAAACAAATAGGTGAGCTTGACGTCACCAGCAATGAATTGCCACCAATGGATGATGATGGAGATGTCATTTGTGAACCTGAATCTATACTGAACACAAGGTGGGTTAAGAGGGGTAAGCATTTTGCGGAAGAAAGTCTAGTAAAATGGAAGAGAATGCCAAAAGATGTCACGTGGGAAAATTTGAAGGAGCTGCAACACAGATTTCTCAACATGAACCTTGGGGACAAGGTTCCTCTTAGAGGGGAAGGTAATGATGAACTCCGCAGGTCAACACGTATAAGCAGAAGAAACTTAAAATACCAATACTACGTGTCGTTACAAGTCATATATGGACGGTCTGATTCTTGAAGATGCAATGGATCTCTGTTAACTCCATTGCTTTGAATTCTTGAATCCATAGAGCTTTCTACATTCAGGCCTCGTTGCAATTCCTCCATATCTCTTCTAACTAAAGAAATCGCAACTCACTATAAATTGATCATAGCCACAGTAGATCGTTCTCTAATTCCATTAACGAATCTCTCCTTTTTGGAGAGAAAGATACCAAACAAAAATTAAAGAGTAATTCTCATTCAATTGAATTGAAAAGAATTTTTTAAAAAACTATTCATATGCAAGAAGCTTCAACTATCTATAACTATCTCCAACTAAGCTACAACTATGCTGACAAATTACATAACTAACTAACAGTTATTAACAACTTCTCAACTAATTCATGCACACGTCAACAGCTTCACGACCTCCATCATGCATATATTAGCTTGTTGGCAGGTGGTGCATAATTTAACAGCCTTTACACTTATGTCCATTAATTTGTGAAAGGTGTACAAAACACATCCCTTAATCAACAATATGCAGCCTATATTTATGGTGCCACCTCCATCATGCATACATTAGCTTGCTAGCAGGTGGTGCATAATTTAACAGCCTTTACACTTATGTCCATTAATTTGTGAAAGGTGTGCAAAACACATCCCTTAATCAACAATATGCAGCCTATAGTTCTGGTGCCACACAGAATTGAAGCATTACCTGCAGTTATTTCTGGCTTTCTGCTCACATTCATCATCATAGGAATAGACGGACCGTAAACATCAGCATCAAGCAAACCAACTTTCAATTGGCACTTCTTAGCAAATGCAATGGACAAATTAACTGCATATACCAGAAAACATGTATAATCCACAGCTGCCAAAGAGCATCTGCTTAAATTCGTACTTTGAAAATGAAGTAAAAATCCTTCAACTTCTCTCCATTTGCTCTTACTTAAGAGAGACCATGATACCATTGAAGCGGACCTAAATTTCTGAACTTTTAACCGATAACCGGGACGCTAAAATGCACAGAAGCACACATACTTAACCTTCTCCTAGCTCACCAGTAACCATTTCTTCAACAACCTTCCCAAATTACCCCACTAGAAATATTCTTAATTAAACATTAACACAGAAAATTAAATGAGAATAGAGTAACATATGGTTAATCCCATCTACCAATCTATATTATGTATAGAATAGAATGCACTAGAGCAGAAAACAGCTTTAAAAAATAAATAAAGAAATTACCAGCGGTGGTGGACTTGCCGACGCCGCCTTTAGCAGAAGCAACAGCAATGATATCCTTAACCCCTTCAAGACGAAGTTTTGATCTGTCAAACGAACTCGCATAATCCCGTAAACCTCCAAGCCTCTACATGGGATGGGAAAACATAAAACACTAGTATACTAACAAAAAGGCATACAAAGTCGACTTACAGCTAGAGGTCGCAAGAAAATCTTCATGACACAGAGCTCCTTAGGTCCAGGTTTTTAAGAAACCGGAACTTAGAAGAGAAGAATTGCCAGATACTGCCTAGCTCGGTATCGGAGGCTAGCTATAGCATGCCCAAGTATCGACTTGGAACCAGTAGGTGACAGCTGACCTGGTTTGGGTCATGGATGATCCTGAAGCCCAACATGGCCCAGGTCTTTCATAATTGAGCTCTGTTTAATTGAGTAAAATTTTCAAGAGAGGCAGTTACTGTTTTAATTTTAATATAAGTGGACAGAGACATAAGATGTATGAGAACCTTTCTTCAGTTACTGTTTTAATTTTAAGATAAGATTATATGAGAATCTTTCTTTTCGTCAACTGAAATCTCAACGATCGCTCTTTTTTTAGTCAGTTATGGAGTTTCCCATTTCATTTTATTTTTCTCGTTTTCCTTACTTCTTCCCCTCTCTTTATTCTTCACCTCTGATCTTTATTGCCCTTCAAATCTCTTCTCCTACCTTGAGACCATCGTCAATCAGGTACTGCTTCTCTATAACTTCCATCCTTATCTTACCTGATGATATTCTACGTTCTACATGTCAATTATTGGAACACAGGTGGAGATTGTAACTTACCATTCTTCTTGGTACTGACCCTTTTGATTTCTTGCATGACTCTTAATTTGCTGGCGCTTGTGTTCTTTTAACATGTAGGAAGTGCAGATCTTGCTTGAACGCAATATCTATATCTGTTTATTATGAAATAAGAAGGATTAATGTGGTGTTGTTGTTGGCCCAATTCTTTAAAAACAAATGAGTTTCATCTATCCGCAACAAATGGGTTTTTAATTTGGTCCTTATATTGTGTTTTGTCAATACTTGTTGATTCTGGCGTTATGTTCTGTATTTAGATTATCCGTTGGATGCTGAATTCAATCATTCTTGTCCAACGTTTGTTGATTTTGCCATAGCATTGGAAAATATGGTTAATGTTCGTTTGGCTATGGTGGCCTCAATTTAACGGGTTTCTAAGAATCTGGCTCAACTGCCATTTGTTATGCTGAGTTCATGATACTTTCCTTGATGACTTTTAAAACTAACTGTAGTGTAGTCTTCACATCATCTGTCAGCCCTATGTTTCCATATTCGTAAGGTCTAATAGCTTTTGTGCTACATGAAGGAAGCAAAGTATATATGAAAATGTCTAGGTTGGTAATAAACTTTTTTTTTTTTGGTAAATTCGCTCAAATTCTTGTTGTTGGCTTTCATACTTAAGCTATCTTTGATCTGATTAAACGTTTACCTTTGTCTTTTTTCTTCTGCTTCTGGGTGATTTTCCTGAATTGAATACAGGATGGACTCCTCAATTCCACCATTAGATGATCGGTTTTTGTTTTCTTTTCATCAGCCCAATTCCAACCCTTTGTTTATTCACTCAATTGAGCATCTTATGGAATTTTAGACTGATTTTGGTACAAATGGCTGCAATGGGCATCTCATTTGTCAAATCACAGAGGAATTTGTTGGGGTTTTTGTCTGCTCTGAAGTCTGCGGCATGTGAATGGATTTTGATCTCTTTTCTGCTCATTCATGCTGTAATCTCATATCTACTGACAAAGTTTGCAAGTTATTGTGAATTGCAACTGCCTTGCATTTTTTGTTCCAGGCTAGACCATGTATTGGGCAAGGAAAAACCTGAGTTTTATAGGAATCTATTTTGCAAAGACCATAGATCAGAAATTTCATTCTTGATTTCGTGTCATAATCATGGAAAGCTTGCCGATGCCCGTGGTATGTGTGAAGAATGTGTCTTGTCATTCAATAACAAACCCAGATCAAACACAGATATGCACAAGTTATTGACAGCTCAAACTGGATCAGATCATAGCTCTTGCAATTTCAAGAGTTCAGTTTTTAATGGCAGATGTGTTTCTGGTTCTAATGCTACAAAACTCTGCTCATGTTGCAATAAGTCTTGGATATCAAGACAACATGGCAACAGAGTCTTCCAACTAAAATCACCTAGAAGTGGCATGACTAAGCCCAATATTCCTTTGCCACGTAGTTTGAACCACAGAGAAAATATGAAGAAGATGAGAGGGAGGTTTGCTGGTCCCGTAATATCTAACCGTGTAGCAAAAAGTGGTTATGATCCTTCTCATGTAGCATACACTGAGCTCAAAATCACTTCTGATTCTGAGAACGAGTTCCCATTTTCTGATGACGATGACCATAATAGTGTTGCTGATGAAATGGAACCTACGGAGGGATTGAAGATTCAAGATGTTTATGAACTTCCTACGAGATCAAGGGCCATCTCAGTGGCCACAAAAAATCTAACCAATATGTCTTCTAATGCACGAGTCCCTCGTGATGGCAAACATTTAGAATGTGGTTCTTATAGTAGGCAGGATCTAGTGGACGGTAACCAGCAGCAAGGTAATGTGAAAACCCACCCAATTCCCAAACTAATTTCACTTGATGATTTTCATCTTTCATTCAATATGATGGAAGCTTCTGTTGGAGTTTTAACAGAGAAGAGTGAGGTCAAATTTGCTGTCGGTCAGAATTCTGATTCTTCTGCACTTTCAGAGTTTATATCTTTACTTGATGTTCCCTCGTCATTTACTGTTGTTGGAGGTCCATTTGAAGCATCGCATAAGAAGTGTAAGCTCTTTATCTCTCTCTCTGCTTACCTAATTTTGTAAAAGATATTTTCTGCATGTAATTTATCTTCTTCATCGATGAATTGTTAGCTGCAGATAGCACTGGATCTAGCATCATAAGACAGACTCCAATTAATAAGCATGAGGGAAATGTGAAGTCAATAATCACAATAGGTGGAGCAAGCACTAAAAGTAACCAGGTTTCTAAAGAATTGCTTCCAACAAATGCACCTTCTGTAGATTTGAGTGGTCGGTTGAAGTCTAGCATTGTAAATAAGGAGAGAGATGTATTTGATTGTGTGGCAGAGAATACCAATAAAAAGGATGCCGGTGATACTAAAGAAGAATTGAAACCATTTCCGAGAGAAAATAGTGCCACTCAAGGGACTGACTTATATTGGAGTTGTCCATTACCAGGCAAGCAGGGAAATGTTAATGAGTTACAGATAATTGATGCATCCAACTTCGATGGAGTTGTGACTAAGAAATCAATCTCAACCGAAATAGGTGAGTCTTCTGGGTTTGAATCTCTTGATGTGAATGAAGTTGAGGGTGAGAACATTGTTGACCAATTAAAACATCAAGTTGAGTATGATAAAGAATGCATTAGTGCTTTGTCTTTAGAGTTAGAGGAAGAAAGGAACGCTTCTGCAATTGCTGCCAATCAGGCGATGGCCATGATCAACAGGTTACAAGAGGAGAAAGCAGCACTCCATATGGAGGCTTTGCAATACTTGAGAATGATGGAAGAGCAAGCAGAATACGATGTAGATGCACTGGAGAAAGCCAATGACCTTGTGGCTGAGAAGGAAAAAGAAATACAAGATTTAGAATCAGAACTTGAATATTTCAGGTTGAAGTATCCTGGTGAATCGGCACTAGAGGTAACATTTGAAGAAATTATGGAATTGCGGCAGAAGGTTAATACAAAAGGTAATGCCAACATCACTTATAGCTCCATGTTTAGTGAAAAACCAAGCTCTGTCGGAACTTCAATGTCATGTTTTGAAGAAGAGAGAAAGTACATTGCACACTGTTTAGAGGGTTTGGAGAGGAAACTTCATCAATTTGCTCGAGACAGGGCTTTACCTGACAGTTCTGGGAGTGATGATTCCAGTGAAACAAGAGATGGAGGACACGACGTGGGAGATTCTCTGAATGAGGAGCCAAGTCAAATGGATGATCAGGTAAATGATCAACCTGCATCTAGTTTAACCCTTCCTACCCATGAAAAGAGAGACAAAGATCACAAAATCAATCACCATAAGAAGAAACTCCTCAATCAATACGATGAAGTTGATTGGATGAGTCTTCGAAGTGAACTTTCAGATCTCAATGAAAGGGTAGAATCACTCGAAACTGATCACAACTTTCTGGAGCATACTCTTAACTCTCTTGAAGCTGGAAAGGAGGGAGTGCAGTTTGTTCAAGAAATTTCTCGTCAGCTACTGGAATTGCGAAAAAAAAATTTTGACTAAAAAATGTCGATCTCTTCCTTTGATAAGCATTATTGCAAGAATAGCAACTATTGGTAAGAATAGTTCATTCATTTGCTATTTTTTTTTTTTTTTTTTTTGTAGAAAATTACATTAACAGCTACGAACTTTTGTAATCTATGGAAAGAGTAACTATTTAATTATAGAAATAATTTTAGGCAGGGTTGATATTCAAAATTGGCAGCTCCACTTGCTACGACTGAAGGACCCTTTCAAGTCCAACTTGATCTAACACAAGTATGCATAAGAATGGCAATAAGTAATGGGTTCGAGATCAATGAAAAAAATTTTATTTTGAAATTCTAGTCTAACTCAAAGCTCGATCGAGTTTGAGACGCTTACTTGATCAAAATTTGAGTAGTTTGAAATTTAATCGCATTTAAGTTTTGCTTGGGTCTAGTTAAGTTTTAATTAAACCTATTTGATTGTATCAAGCTCTAAATAAATGGTTCAAAGTCTATCACAAGACCAACCTTTTTTTTAAAAAAAATATTAAATGTTGTAAACTTAATTGGAATAAGAAGGCCAAAAGGTCAACTTTTTAGAAATTCTGTGATTGAAGCAAAGACCTAAATATTTTATTTACGTAGCTACTTTTCTCCTTCTTATCTTTTCACTTTCAATATGGAAACGTCCGTAAACCATAATAATTGTTCACTTTGTCAACTATTACAAGCTAGAAATCATACGCAGGAATTAGTAAACCAATTCCGTCAAGAAACCAACGAAGCAACAAATCTTTTAATTAGTTATGTAGAAAGCACCGATTGGCCAAATCCCGAAAGGGAACCACATCTAGAACTATTAAGATATGACCTCAATGTAGTTTACAATATCTATTTATATGTCCAACGTGAATTAGCCTACTATAATTACCTATATAGATTTCATAGATTATTAAGACATTAATGGCAGAAAATTACTGTATGATATGTAATATACTAAATCAATATATAACCGAAACACAGGTATTAGTAAATCATTATGATCAATTAACAGTTGAAGCTACTGATTAGTTAGTAAGTTATATAACAAGATATCATAATAATTATTATCCTGAAGAATTAGAAGACCTTCGATCTAATTTAGAACTAATGCACGATTGTTTTCAATTAATTACAGATGAATTAGGAATTTATTTAGCCCTTTGCCAAAATCATTTACAAAGGTCCCACAATCATGAGTGAAATCGAAGAAGTATTAGATCAATAAGAATCTTTAGAATATGTAGA
>JANITX010000004.1:27004320-27025107 GCA_027564395.1 Erythroxylum ulei
AGAAATTGAAGCTTTGGACAAGTTTCAAGCATGGAATTGAGGTGGGTACCATGTCTATACTTTGAATTATAAGCTAAGCATAAGTTTTTGAAAAATCAAGAAGAGAAAATGTTTTGCAAATTTTGCTGTTTATGTTTTCGAAAAAAAAAATTTAGAAGAAAATACAATCATTGGAAATGCATTGTTTTCAAATGATTGGAAAAACTGCTGCAATTGCGAAATACATTATTTTTGAATAATTTGAGAAATGCCTTAAATTGATCGTTTCATTGTTTTGAATGAATGTGAAATTGCCTTATGACTTTTAGCTGATGAGTGTGCAAGGTGAATGAGAAATTGTGTAAATTATGATTGAGTTTTGATATGTGAAATTTGTATCACATTATGCTTGTTTATGACATGACATGAAAATTGAGTTTTCGAAATGTGCCTTCGGGCAATCCGATTTTCAAGCATGAAAATGTGTTATGTGGGTTTGGTTAGGTCCCATAAGTTGAGTCAAGTGCACTTGTCTTTTTAATAGGCTTCGCCCGCCTGCCCGCTAGTGGCGTTGGAGCTCCGATTTTGGACTCCCATAAGTTCACGGCTACACTGGACCGCTATGTGGGAAAGTGTAGTATGTTCTGTTCACGGCTGCACAGGACCGCTATGCGGGAATGTGCAATACGTTCCGTTTTGGACCGACCCAAACCATTTTGATGTGTTTATGTGTTTTTGATTTATTTATATTTGTGATGCATTCATGTTTGAATTTGTTTATGAACTGTGAAAAGTTTGAGTTAAGCTTTTGGTGAAGTTTCTACTATGAAATATTTATAAAATGGCAAACGTTTTCGAGAAATAATTTTTGCTTATTTTTCGATTTATAAACATGTTACCCACGAGCTGTCAAGCTCACCCCCTTTCATCCCCCTCTCCAAGTAGCGAGCAGGAGATCGGATGAAAGAAAATCAAGGTTCTATTCGATTTTGTTTGTCTTGTGTTTTATGTATTTGGGATTTTTGGTATTGGATTTGTATATGGCTTGGAAAACCATCAATGTTTCTAAGCATTTACTTCATGATGAGTATGAATTATGATTTTTGTATAATGAATTAAGATATGAATGGGATTGTGTATGATTTGGGATATGAATTGTGATTTGCATATGAATATGATTAGGTTGTGTTCGGATTGAATTATGAATTTGTATATTGAATTGAGATATGATTGACTTGGATTTAGATAATGTGAATGGGATTTGATTATGATGTGGATTCTGGACGGGAGGTCCGATGATACTGCTTTTTGATTGAGAATTATTGAAATGTTATAGATATACGAGTGTGTTTGTTTGTGTTGAGATTCCGGACAGGAGGTCCGATGAATTGTGTGTAGTTGGTTTGGTATATAGAAGTGTGTTTAAAACCCTTTGCAGGTTTTTGGGTTTTATAAAATACAGCCGTTATGCTGCCAAATTTTTGAAAAAGGACAAATAAGATTTTGGTTAATAGATGAATTTTGGGATTTGTATGAATGTATAAGAAGAACCTTTAGAATTGAGTTTTTGATTAAGGATAAGTTTTAAAAAGGGAAAAAAATTTATACCGGATTTCAGATTGGTTTAGTCCTAGGGTTTCCAACGTGACGGGTTTTCTAGCATTTCGTTACCCGGATGTCGGAATTCAGTTTTTGTTCTTAAGCGATTTGCTTTCGCTTTGAAAATCCGATTCTTCAATTCCGCTTATGATTTTGCTTCCGCTTTATGATTTACGATCCGTTCTTTTGGTTCTTTTCGTTTTCCAATTCGTGTTTTCGTCCGTTCTTCGCTTTTGCCACTTTTGTTTCGCATTTCGTTATTCGTTTCTCCGGTTGGGGTTCAGTTTCGAGATCGGGTCCCAACAATATAATACACTTCTTCTTTCAAGTCACCATTTAGAAAGACGATCTTTACATCCATTTGGTGAACCTTTAAATTATAATGAGTTACTAGGGCCATAACAATTCTTAAAGAGTCCTTCTTTGAAACTGGAGAGAAAGTCTCTTTATAATCAATACCATCCTTTTGAGTGTAACCTTTGGCAACAAGTCTGGCTTTATACCTTTCAATGTTGCCTTGTGAGTCACGTTTGGTCTTAAAGACCCATTTACAACCCACTTGTTTTGCACCATCCAACAACTTAACTAATTCCCAAATATTGTTGTCATCTATTGATTTCAACTCTTCTTTCATAACATTGAACCATTTTTCAGAATTGTTATATTTCATGGCTTGTTTGAACGAGATTAGATCTTTATCAATGCTTAAGTCACATTCATGTCCAAGGGAGTAAATTTCATAGTCACTTGAAATAGATGGTCTTCTCTGCCTTACAGACCTTCGTAATGCCACATCTTGTGGCATTACTTGATCATTTGTAACTTGATCACCATTAGCTGGTTCATCATTAATATGTTCAACTTGTGGAATTAGAACATTAATTTATTGTTCCGGTATGTTGCATATCCGTGATGCAACAAGAGGAATAACAACCGGTGGGATCACGTCTGATGTGGTAGTGTCTACTCGACTTGGAGTAATTTTTACTCGATTCTCGTGAATATCCACTTTTTGTGGTTCTCCACTCCCACTGATTGAACCATTCTCAATGAACCGAGTGTTACCAGACTCAACTATTCTCGCACTATGATTAGGACAATAAATCTATACCCTTTGACTTTTCAGAATAGCCAATGAAATAACCACTAACGGTTTTCGCATCAAGCTTCTTTTCATGTTGATTATACAACCTTACTTCTGCCGAATAACCCCAAATATGAAGGTGTCGTAAACTAGGTTTTGTTCCTATCCACAGTTCATAAGGTGTCTTAGAAACTACCTTACTAGGAATCATATTAAGCAGATACGCAGTAGTTTTTAATACATGCATCCACAATGATGAAGGTATAGTACTATAACTTAACATACTCCTAACCATATCCATAAGAGTACGATTCCGCCTTTCAGCTACACCATTTTGTTGTGGTGTACTAGGCATTGTGTATTGCGCACATAAGTCTCGACTTGCAAGAAAATTTGCAAAAGGACCTGGACATTGTCCACTTTCTTCAAAATTTTCATAATATTCACCACCTCTATCAGACCTCACTATCTTTACTTTTCTATATAACTGCCTTTCTATCTCATTAACGAACAACTCTAGGATGTACACAGACTGAAACTTCTCATGTAGCAGATAAATATAACCATATTATGAGAAGTCATCAATAAAGGTAATGAAATATTTTTCGTCGCCCCAAGAAGGAACGTCGAAAGGACCACAAATGTTAGTGTGTATTAATTCCAGTAATGCGCTACTTCTTGTGGCTGGATGCTTTGATATATGTTTAGTTTGCTTACCTTTAATGCAATTCACACATATACCCCAGTCAACAAAATCCATTGCAGGTAAGATTTCATTTTTCACTAACCTTTGTACCCTTTCCCTGGATATATGACCTAATCTTTTATGTCACAAAAAAGCAAAACATTCATGTTGTGCACTAAGTTGACTTCCTATAATATGGTCAACATGAAACAGAGATGCAGCAAAATCAACATCAAGATTGAAACGATATAGACAATCAATTAAGGTACCAGAACTATTATAGTACTTATGTTTATATAATATAAAAAAACATCGTTTTCAATCTTAAATTGAAATCATACATCATCCAAATTTGCAACAGAAACTAAATTCCTAGCACATTCAAGAACATGTAAACACTTTTCTAGATCTAGGTAACACCCAGTGTTCAAGATCAATCTGTACGTCCCAATGCCCTCTATCCATGCCTTCATTCTGTTCCCCATATACAAGAACTTTTCAGTTCTGTTTATGGTCTGGATTGAAAGGAATCCCTGTTTAATATGTGACTCATGAGTAGTTACACCAGAATCTAACCGTCAGGTATTATTAGGCACTTCAATAAGATTTGATTCAAAACATACTGAGACATAGTATGTACCTTTCTTTTCGAACCAAGTCTTTCTTTTAAAACAATCTTTCTTGAAGTGACCAGGCTTTTTGCAGAAATGACACCTCTTATCTTTATTGAGTCGGCCCTCATTACCTTTGCTGAGAGTTGTGTCCTTATCTTTGCCTTTCTTTCCTGGTTTATTCTTGCTGCTACTAGCTCATGGATGAAATGTAAGATGAACAGAGTGCTCCTTCATTTTCTTTAATCTCCCTTCCTCCTGAACTAACATGGCCTTAATTTCTTGAAGATTCCATTTTTCTTTAATAATGTTATAATCCACTTGGAACTGGTCAAATTCTAGAGGAAGTGAGTTGATAATAAATTGTACCAGAAAGGACTCACTCACATCCATACCCATAGATTTCAACTTTGCAACTAGGTTTGATATATGAGTTACATGATCATGAATGGGTTGTGCCCAGTCAAACTTCTTGGTCGTTAGCTCACTCATTAAAGTCCCTACTATGGACTTGTCAGTTATATCATATTGGGAGTATTCCTTAAGCTTTAACATAAACTCCTTTGCATTATCCTTCTTAGGCATTGATGGCTTCACATTTTCTGCGATTGTCATTCGCATCAAATTCAAACTTAGCCTATTAGACCGTTCCCAAGCCTCATATTAAGACTTGTCAACTTCAGAACTAGTCTCAGTTATGGTTGTGGGCCTTGCATATGAAACTATGGCCAAATCCAAGTCCATTACACCCAATTGGAACTGGATTTGTTCAGACTAGTCCCTATAATTCAAACCATTGAACTTGATCAAGCCATTTCTTAAGGCGAACAAATTAGTAGTTGCTGCACATACAATATATAGCCCACACATTAATGCTTTGAGTAGAACTAAATATATTCAAACTAATAATAAACTTTGATTATGTATTTAAATGCTCCTTTGGGTGAAATTTAAATACATAATTGCAGCCTATGATGCACATATATAGTTTACCATAAGGAACAATAAATCATATTCTTGTCAACATGCATGGTATCTTTGGATATACAATCATATTAACCAAATATGTTGATAAAGTCCCTTTAATGTCATTAATTGTAAGCAATGGTCCACCTTTGGGTGACCTCCCAGCGTTATAATTAATAATCTCAAACTTTTATGTCATTTTAGCATCATATCATAATGAACAATTGAATCAATCACAATTAAATATTTAATATTTTCAAGCTAGGCTACTTTGGTAACTAACAAGCTTTCCATGCAATAAACATTTAATTGGACAATTATCATACATGAAAAAATTTAATTTAATTAGTTTGGTCACTTTGGTGACTAACAAACTATTCTAAACTACCATAATATCATATATTACACTCAACATATAATAGGAAAATTTAATTCCAAGTGTTACATAATAAGAATGGTCAAAGTGTCAATTAGAACATAATATGACACAAAAAATTATATTATACATAGCAAACATAGTCACAACATTTATGCATATAAATCTAAATCAATTAATTGATTACTTCATTAATTAATTTGTATTATTAATTAATTAATGAATTATGAGTTATGTCCTAAAATAAACTACCTTAAGTAGGACTAATATTCAAACCCATAATATTACAAATATAAATGATAATTAAAAAAATTATTTAAGCTATGCATGTGCCTGCTGCTGATCCAACTTGGCACACATGCCTCATCTTCCTCACTAAAACGCTAGTTTGTTTCCTTTTTTTTAATTCTATTCTAACAACTGTTGTTCTTTCATGGATTCTACTCCTGTCTTGGCTTAAGTCAACATTAATGTCATCCACCGTTGTCTTCTTTAGTGGTCAATACACGACATAAACTCATGGAGTTTCTCACTCTAACCCATAACCGTTGAGTTTCGTTTCTTGTCGTTTAAACAATCCATATTAACCTTTCATCCATATTTTGTTTAATATGTTGATAAAGCATTACGCATGAAATTCAATTAACATCCGAAAATAACAACAAAACTTACGTTGTTATTTTTGTTTCTATTTCTATATATTTTATGGCAGTGCAACTTTTCATGGTAGTGAAACGAAGAAAGTAATGCCACACAAATACAGGAAAAAAAATAAAATGAACAGAATACACAACCATAAACACGTGTCAAAGATGGTTTTCATACACTGCACTTTAAATTGGTTTTCGTTTCATTTCCACCGTTAATACCGAAAACTAGTTTCAAAAATGCATGGAAATAAAAGAACAAACAAAAACAAAATAAATGTGCAGCGTATGAAAACAAGCAATACCGCGCTTTGATACCAATTGTAAGACATTTATGGATCGATTGAGTTTGGCGTACATGTATCTATGATTGTTTTTCGTAAGGTGTTGATTTCCTCTCTTCTTATTTCTTTAATGTGTTTCTTCAATGGTTCAAAATAACTATTCAATAAGTTTTTAAACTTATATAATACCACCAACCAACATGTCGTTTGTAATTAAAAGAGAGAGGAAAAGGGTTGTTGACCCATTTGAAATCCATTATTTAACACCCAATAACCATTATCTTGGGTGTTATTTATTGGACTCAAATCTATAAGTCACATAGGTCATTAAATAATCTAAAAGATAAATCTCAAATTTGGTCCCAAAAGGTGATTAACCAACCTTTTAAGCTTTTGCATCTCTTGTACTTTAGCAGGTACCTATAGATTCTAGCTTTTTAATTTTGAGCTTTGACTACGTTCAATTGATAGGTATAGAGAAGATATCAAAGCCTATTTGTCAATTTTAACATGCAATAGGCACTGGAAGCATGGAAGGGACTCGGGTGCTCTCATTGAGGAAAAGCTTGACCGTGTCCTTGTTTCAAGCGCTTGGTGTACTCTCTTCCCTTTGGCCCGTGCCTATGTTTTAGATGCCTCCTCTTCCGACCATTTACCTCTCTTTTTGTAGGTCCGCACTTTTTTGCCTTGCCATAATGCTCGGTGTTTTAAATTTGAGAATTCTTGGCTGCGCAATCCTGGCTGTTGACAATTGGTTCAGACTGTTGGCCCCTGAATTTTTTTTATTGAATAAGCATGCTTTCAAATTTATTTTTGAGGTTTTGATTGATTAATTGTTTTTGGTTAGAGTTTAATTAGAATGTAAATGGTTTGAGGTTTTTATTGTTTAGATTGATGGAATTAGAAGTTATTAAATGGAGAAATTAAGATTAAGTTAGAGTATTATATGGTGTTAGTTAAATTGAAGGAATAAGATTGTATAAGGACAATTTGGGAAGATCACTTAAGGTTAAAAGATATAAGGCTTGCAAGGAGGGGTAGATTGGTCTTTTTAGCTTCATTAAAATAAAGAAAGAAACAAAAGCATTTTTGTCTTATGTTAGGAGAGAATGAACGAAAATTCCAAAGAAAAAGGAGAGGTGAGTTTTGGTTGAGAGGGAAAGAAGAGAAGAAGAAGAACTTAGGGTTTCATCTTTCTTTGCTTTAGAAGAGTGATTTTAAGAGTTTTTCAAGAAGGAAAAGAGAAAGAGGGAGATTTAATCTTCCATTGGAGACAAAGAGCAAAAATCGTGGGTGGAGATTCAAGGTAAGTGTATAGTAAATCTTTTGAAATTTTGAAGGAGTTTTGGTTCAAATGGCTTAGGAAAAGTATGGGTATGAGTGTTCTATGATAAATTTCATGTTTTGTTTCCTTAGGTTTTCTAAATTTTAAGATATCTTTTGATTTAGGTTTTTGTGTTTGTGAAGAAATTCGAGGGAGGCAAGAAGAGCTTGAGGAAAGGCATCTTCAACAAGTCTAAAGCAAGGGATTTTAAGGTGGGTAACATCTTTATAATTAAGAAAATGAGCTAGTACCATTTTTGTCAATAAATGGAATTTAATGCTTTCCAACAACTTTAAAAATGTGTATTTACTACTTTTTAGAATGATTTGAGAATATGACATGTGTCTTTTTCTTGCAAATGAATTGTGAGAATGTTTACACATTGTGTTGATGATTGTAAAAGAATGTGACTTTTGGAAAGAATGCAATGATTATAAAAATTGCTTTCGGAAATGTGGCATTTTGGCCAATATGTTTGAAAAGAGTGAAATGTATGTTTATATGGGTTTGTGGTGATCCCTTAACTGAGTCAAGTGCACTTGTCTATAGGTTTTTTCCATCTGCCCGCTAGTGGCATGGAGCTCCTCACGGACTCTCATAAGTTCACGGCTACACATGACCGCTACGCAGAAATGTGTAGTACGTTTTGTTTTGGATCCACCCAAATCATTTTCGATGTGTTTATATGATTATGTGTTGAAGTCATTTTGATGCATTCGTTGTGTTGATTTTGTAAATTGCTTGATAAGTTTTAAGTTTTGGATCACATGTGCGGCATAATTGTTAATGTAAATTTTGCATTGGAAATAAAATGATTCAAGGATTTTTTGCTTGTGTTCTTGGTTATAAATATGTTACTTACGAGCCATCGAGCTCACCCCCTTCTTTCCTCCCATCCATAGGCGATGAGCAAGAAAATGAGTGACAGAACCGAGGTCAAGGTATCACTCCCGTTTGATTTTTGATTTTGAAGCTATATTTTGTAAACAAAGCTTTAGTTGCATTTTTGGAACAAAATTTCTGTTCATGTGGTTTCTTTGTAATTTGAATTTCCGAAACTTTAATGTATTGGGGTTAGAAATGCCCACTAAAGCTTTTTAAGAACTCATTTTTTGATATTAATGAAAGATATTCAGGTTTTATTGTGTTTTGCTGATACTTGTTCCAAATGTTACTTTGCATGTGTTTTGTAAATGTCCATAAGGGTAGGTTTGTGTATGCTGTGCTTTGAGGAAAATTCTGGACTGATATGGATTGTATTGGATTAAGTAGCCTTCTTGAAAGTTATAGAAGAATTTCATAGCTTTCCAACGTTGTATAATGTGCTATTTTTGGATGTGGGAGTTAAAAGATGTGAATTGTTGAAGTTGGGTGCAGGTGCTGTCAAGAATGGCAAATTTCGGGACAGAAACTGAGCAAATTTTTGACCCTCATAGAGTTTGAAATTGTTCTTAGGGTCTTCATGAAAGTTGTAGATTGTCTTTTTATCTCTCCGTTGATATAAAGTATGACATTTGTGGACAAAGGAGCAGAAAGATATGATTTTTAGAAGTTATGTTACTGTTTAGGATGACATTTATCGGGCAGCCATTTTGAGGTAGATTTTGACTCCTTTAGGGGTCGAATTGTTTTTTAAGCTCTTCATGAAAGTTGTAGAGCCTTCTTTAAGCTTTCTATTGATACAAAATTTGTAAATTTTGGAGTTCTGGGTCAAAAGTTATGAGTTGTGGAAGTTGGGGTGTCGGAAGAAGAAAGACCAAGAGTTTTTAGTCGAGCATTAGTCGACTAATAGTCTTCGACTAGTCGACTATTGTCATGTTTCCCAACCTCTCTCCATTCTTTTGCTTATAACTTTTCTGTCCGACCTCCGATTGAACTGATTTTTGAAGCGTTGGATTCCTAATACATTCCTCTACCTCTTCCTAAAAATTTATAGTGTTTTAGATTATTTAAAAAAAGATGAATTGATTCAAAGTGAGAGGATCGGTTGAAAAAGTCTGAATATGCTTCCGTATTTTAGAGATATCTCGATCTGTAGAGATCCGAATCAGGTGATTTTTGGTTTTGAACAAACTAGGGACATGGAACTACAACTTATCTGAAGGATTTCAATTTAGGACCCAAGACTTCTAAATTTTTCAAATCTGTTTGGAAGTAAGTGTTTTGGGTACTTTTTGTTTGAGGTTTGGCTTGGTGTGGTACACCTCCCTTGTGTGATGCGTGTCTAAATGTCACATAGGATGTTAGGCACGTGACCCGAAGGGGTGGGGTTCCAACAAAAAGATATGAAAATTCTTGCAAAGTTTTGATCATGAAAGGTGTTTGTGTATACCAATTGATTGATCTTATTTTTAATCACAACTTCTCAAAGTCTACCCTAAATTGCTCAGTTTTGAAAGGGAATGGATATTGATCAATCATGAGTAAAAGCATTAATTGTTCAGTAATTGCTATGGTTTTGAAAGTTATTCCTCTTTTCTTATGACTATCCATTCTTAGAAAATATGGTTAAAGAGGTGCTTTGATTTTGATTTTGATCTTTAGTTTTGCCTGAGGATGACTAAAAGCTAAATGTGTAGGAACTTGATAAGTGCTTGATTGTTTATCTATTTATTCCCTAATGCTAATTTATTAATGTTTATGTAGCATCCAAGACAGTTCATATTTCAGTTTAGGTATAAGTTAAAGGAAAAAAAAAACAAAATGAGCTAAATTCACATCCTTGGTACAATTCCGTTGATGTTTAATCTTATTTGCCTTTCACGGAGCAAAAAGGAGATAAGTTAGGTAAAACAAGATAAAGAATAGAAAATTTTTGGTCTTTAGGACTTGCATTTATAGAAGTGTAGACACTCATGTACGTTACTTACACAGTCATCTATAGGACAATGTAAGTCACTAAAAATGTGTAAGAAGTCGAAGAGATTGTTTTAATCCAACTATGAATATGTAACTTTACAATTTTTAGAAAATTGACATACGTGGTTATTTACACGCCCATATTGTTGACCTTGTATAATTAGAACCCTAATTTTGAATTATAAAAGGGTAATTAAGAGGCCAATCAAAGCATATTCAAAATATAAAGATTAGAGACACCAAAGGACACATATTCCTCACCTTTTAGAGCATTATACGTAGCTAATCTTCTTCCTTCCAATTCAAAGGGGATATCAAGGTTGGTTAATATGTTTGGATATTGATCAATCTGAGTGA
Organism: Erythroxylum ulei; assembly: GCA_027564395.1. NCBI lineage: Eukaryota > Viridiplantae > Streptophyta > Magnoliopsida > Malpighiales > Erythroxylaceae > Erythroxylum > Erythroxylum ulei. The sequence continues at coordinate 27,015,092 of JANITX010000004.1, forward strand.
TGTTCTTAACTCGCTTTTGGAATTAATTATGTTATTATGTGTTTAAAGTTTGGGATTTGTGTATGAATGGTTTGGGTAGGGCCTGTTAGATCATTCATATATGGATTTATTGCCAAAATCATGATTATAATCCATAATTATTATAAATCTAATTCATATGTGGTAGACTAATGATCGTGCATCATTAGGGATAAAATAGAATAAGTTAAATAATTCAAGCTTGTGTGGTTATTGCTTAGATTTACATGTTTTCCTAATCTTTAATGTGGCTATGACACTAAATATAGAGAGCTTATTCTGGGTTATATGATAGCTTGACCTAATTGAAGTGCTTGTTTTAACTAGTTATAAAAATGAAAAATTTGTGATTAACAAAACTTGTTGTTAATCTAAGGTTAATTGTTTTAAAAGATGGTGTGAGAACAAAGTTACAATTGATTGCATTAATTCATATAAAGGTTGAGATTGAACTAAGAATTTGATTAAAACTTATTAATTAATCCTCACAATTTTGCCTTGTTTGATTTGATTTGTCTTTCGTAGTTCACTTTTATTTAATTGCATTAATTGAATTTGTCCAAACGCCCCTCTAATCCTATTACACTAATTTGTTTACTACAAAAGTTAGTTATGAACTCTCTATGTATATGATCCTTTCTTACCATTACTACAAGTTTAGATGTATAGAGTTAGGTTTTATTTTCTGGTGTGTTTGGCACGAATCAAACTCACATAAAACTAATAATAAAGTGTAGCACCCCACTTTCGTAAGACACATACTCGACATCCTGATTGATATCTAAGTTCGTGCCCTACGAGGGTGGCGTGCTAACATACTCATTCAGATACTTAGACACTCAAAACTCAGTATAATTTTTTTCATAAAATTATCACACGCGTACTCGAAAATCAGTATTCAAATTCGGGCCCAAACTTTATTTCATAAATATTCCATTTACAAGAGTTGCCAACATTTTTCAAATCATTAGAATTTTATTAACCATTTGGGCCGATATTCCAAAAAAAACATTTTTAGTCATAATGTCTTTACATTACAACATAAATACATTTGTATAAAATTTCTGAATACATTTTTCGATACAAAAATTTCAGAATATATACAATTCAATACGAAAATAAAGAAGTTCAATGCAGATGCGAACTGATTCCAACTTCTATCCCTTACTTGTATGATGTAGGGATACTCCCGTTTGCCTAACGGGGTATTGTTCTGATCCTAAAAACATTTGCAAATTTTGGGTGAGTTTTGCGAACTCAATGAATAACCATCATTGATGTCTCACCCAGTCACATAACAAATAATTCACATTCACATCATTTTACATTTCACATTCAATAGAATTTAATCATTCATATTATGAATATACAGTGCACATGAGACCCACTTTCTATTTGTTACTTTTTTGTGATCGAGTGAGTAAACTATCCCGTATCCATTGGATACTGGGCTCATTACTAACTGTCCCTTATCCAATGAGGATACAGAGCTCATTTTATATAGTGAGCCTTAGGCTCTTAATCACTTTCTTAGCTCGAGGCTCTATTCACACTTTGAGCTTTAAGTTCTGATTGGTGGCTACTCAGGTCACAACTGCCATTATGTTTCATGCATTCTTGAAATGGAATGGCTCACATATATTCAATCAATTGAAAGTGCTCAATATCACACAATCATATCCACTGTCACATTCCCATTCACATTGTCATCGAACCTTAGTCCGGCATTTAACACTTAAGTCGAGAAAACACTTATTCCGTCCAATTCATATTCAATGAGTACTTCAATATTTCATTCATACATCACATTCATCGAACCTTCTGTCCGAAAACTAACACAGTCAATCACATTCATATAGCCATTCAGTACTCAATTAATACAAAAATTCAAACAAAACAAACATTGAAATGAGACCATCTAGGTCTGCTCACAGTATGCTTCAGAAGCTATTGACTCAAAGTCCCGGCAACGTTTGGAAGATGGTGCTCAATATGTTCCTCTATATCATGCAAAACATACATATATCAAAATTTTACACAATTCTATAAGTGTCTATTAATACACACATATGTATATTAAATACGTATAATGCATGTTCAATGACATTCCCAGTGTACATCCTTAATATATGTTTCATAACCAATTATCAAGATCTTTGAAGCATTCCCTAACACCTAGAACACTCTCCTTATGTTAATAACTCTATCCTACTTCAATTCGGCTCATTTAAAATCACTAACAAGCCTAAACATCTCACTCAACGACATGGATAAGTCAACCATTCATAAACAAACATCTCTTGGGAAAAATGCCATAACTTTTGTTGTAGATCTTGGATTAATGTCATCATTGGACGTTTCGAAGAGGACTTCTAGATCTACAACTTTTGTGAAGACTTTGAAATGTGATTTTTTCAAAACACATGGACTTGTGAATTTACACGGGTAGCTCGTGTTTCTTTTGAGTCTGGTGGTGTTTTTGCATCAAAAACACACGGTCGTGTCAATTTACAGGGCCTGACTATGTAACCTTCAGGTTTAATCTATTCCCCTTCTCTAAAACCGCTCCAATGGATCCTACACCCATTTTAACATCACTTTTACTCATAATCTTCCCAATTTCACCTTTTCTAATGCAATGTCACTCCATAACCATTCAAATACTAATCAAAGTTCATTCACTCTCAATTCTCAACTCTTTTGATTCTTCTTCTCAAGTGGATAACTTCTTTAAATATACCCAATTTCAGCTCAACATCATCCATACTCATTTCATATTTCCCACTTGATCATAAACACCCAAAATATAAGACATTCTCATACACTCAAAATATAACACAACATAAACATTCATCCACAGATTTTGCTCCACCAAGTTCTTAATCTTTTGTCAAAATTTTAGACTCTTAAGAACAAAATTTAAATTCGAGGTCTTCATATAACGTGTAGCCCTATTTTTCTAGTTTAATCCCCATCAAGAATCATCCAATTTAGATAACCATAGAAGAAGTTATAGCTAAAAGACCGAAGCATGCTCAGTGAACATTTTCCAATCCATCATCTTCAAATTTTTCAAGCTTTTTACACCTAGCATACTTATATAAAGATTACACTTTTCTACTTCATTTACTCCTCATTCTCAACTCCATTGTATCTCAATATCATTCACCCAACAAAGCATGATCCAAATTTGATCAATAACCTAAAAACAAGACATGTCCATGTACCTATTCATCAACTTCCAATTCCCATTAAAACATCCCTTTCACAACCAATTCATCTTAAAAACAGGTGTAGCATAGCTCATAGTTTCTTATTCAACTTATACAACACCAATCATCCATAAACAACTCCTAACCCATTATTTAGCATTTATATGAAACAAACATCAATATATACATATATATATGTTCATTTCTTCACCAACATTAGAGCATATACAAAACTCCTTATCATGATCATTCAACCTTTAAAATACCCCTATAGATCATTACTTGTCAATAAAAGCAAGAAATTTACACACCCTTCCCCATTCTCGACACCCACATACCCAAAACACCATTTCATGAGATTGACCTCTAAATATCATAAAAAATGCTTCATTTAACTAAAACCCAAGTTATTTGACAAGATACTTACTCGATTTAGCTTCCAATTCTTCAAAATCTTCAAGAAAATAAAAAATCCCTAATTCACTAACAACCCACGATCATCTTCATTTTGAGCTTGAAAGGTTTGGGTTTTGGTAAATATGGAAGAGAAAGCAAGATGAAAGAGTAGCATGAAAGATGAGAGGGTTGGGTTTATCAAGAATGGAGATTTGAAGAATCAAAAATCAAGAGGAAGAGAGGAAGAGAAGCTACGAAAATGGAGAGAACAAAAATAAACTCCAATAGCTCTCTAAGAGAGAGCATCGTGAATGACAAAACCAAAAAAATGGGGGGGCTTTTAATTAAAAGAGTAGTGGCCTTAAGGCATTGTTTGGCAAGTGATATTTGTCACTTGCCACATGTCCCATTTCTAAAGCAATTTATTGGTTCTTTCATTTAAATAGTCCCATCAACTTCAATTTCTATTCCAATTGTTCCCCAATTTTCAATGGCACTTGTCAATAAATCCTAAAGTCATTTATTAAAATTTCCATTGCTATTGGATAGCAATTTCTACTACCATTTAACAATTGCTTTGCCATTGGCAATTTTCCTAGTTCAAAATGCCCAACAATTTCTATAAATTTCTTCAAAAATTCTAGAAATTCTAAATCAACAAATACACTTTCCAAATCAATTTTTCAACAAAAAAACCACATTTCTCAATATACTCACATATATAAACAATTATACCCGAAAATTGTCAATGAATGCGTTTACAATTATTTTTATGCGCAAAGATTCAATGTTCACGTGTATGTGCATATCATGTAATATATGAGCATGAAACGTGTTTCCTAATTTCTCAGTAATTTCTCACATTTACTATTTGAGCCTTAACATGGGTAAGATGTTACAAAAGGAGTATCTAATGGGCTCAATTCTCTACCATTCATAATTCTACTTGATGAAATAAACGAATGGGTGAAACCTAGATCAACCAAAACAACAATATCCTCATCAAATAATTTAAGCATACTAGTTACGACTTCTGAAGCCGTCTCTGCATCGTCCCTCGTTATAGCAAACACTCTAGCTAGTGATTGTCCCCTCGATCTCCCTGTAGGGTTTACTTTCCTGGCCACATCAGAACTGCCCACTTCAGTTATTGTCATGTGTCCCACTATCTCAACCCTCTTTGAAGCTTGCTTCTGACTTCTCTCATGTCTTGTATTTTGAGGGCACTCTCTTGCCATGTGTTCTTTCACCCCGCAATTAAAGCACGCTCTAGTCAACCGGTAACATTCCCCTCTATGAAACCTTCCGCAGTGATCACATTTTGAAATGGGTGGCTTATCCCCATCTCCCCTCTTGCTACCTCCAATCGTTGAGGCTGGATGTGAGATAGTTCTCATCTGTCTAGCCCTGCTTGCTCCACTACTCCTCTCCTCAGACTGTGCAGGGAAAGTCCTAGCACTCCTCTCTGACATAGGAGCACCGCCTCCCCTCATTAGTTGTTCTCTCCCTTTCCACTTTCTGTGCACCACACTCTTAATGTTCTCCATATTTTCCACTCTCAATGTTGCTTCAACCAGCTGTTGGAAGTCACAGAAATTCTGTGCCACCACTTTCTCTCTAATGGACATGTGTAGTCCCAATTCAAACCTTCGGCACCTAGCCACTTCGCTCATCATTAACTCAGCTGCATATCGGGCCAATTGTGTAAATTGACGCTCATATTCGCTCATCGTCATCTCCCTCTAGGTGAGGCTCAAAAACTCTCTTTGCTTTTGCTAGATGTACATTTCCGACAAATACTTCTTCTTATAAACATTCAGGAAGTCCTTCCATACCAACACCAATGGCTTCATCTAACTTCCCAGGACACTTTCGCACCAATGCAGAGCATCCCCTTGTAGCAAACTCGCAGCATATTCAACCTTCTTGTCATCTTCACAATCCATATGCTTCAATATTCGCTCCGTCTTTCTCAGCCATGTCTCAGCTTCCTTGGGATCAGTGGTCCTGTAAAAGTCCACGGCTCCATACTTCCTCAACTTTTCGAACTGCTTCCCCTTCTTAACTAGGGCTGGAGTAGAAGATTGTGGCATCTATCTCATAGCCTAGACAAACGCCTGAGAGAACGCTTAGAACATCCTCGGATCCAAGGTAGGCACTTGTTTTGACAGGACAGGCAACTTTCGCGTCAGTGATCGAGAGGGCCTAATACTGTGCCCTACAGAAGCCTCAGCATCTCCTGGGGCTTTAACTCATCCGTGCCCTCCTCTATTAGTGGAAGGTCAGGTGCAACCGATCTTTGCAATACTCCTCGTGTCCTTCTACGAGGTGGCATTTCACTACTTTAATAGAAACACTAGCGATTAGCTTACATTTTATTTTAATCCTGTTTCCTACATGTATGCATGATATGCATACCATTTAATACAGATAATCAATTCACAATGCAACCAATTTATCATATATCACAATAATGCATAGCACAATGTATTCTAAAACTAGGACTCTTTAAAACCTAAGCTCTGATACTACAAGATGTTGGACCCCATTTCAAGAGCCCAACTATCTGGAGTCATAAAGCATGAGCGGGTTTCCTTGTAGGGTTATTTCAATGAACCCTCACTTTCTTTGAATCAATCTTTTTGGAATCAACCCCAAAGGCTATCATTTTTTTGTGGAAAGGTAGAAAAATGTGTTAGGAATCCAATGCTTTGAGAATCACTTCATTTGGACGACCATGTGACTATGAAACGGGTCTAATTTTACCCAAACACAATCAACTCTCATGCTCAATTCAATCAATCACAAATTCATATTCTCATGCTTTTTCTTTATACAAAATGCCATGACACAATTCGATGGCATAAATGATCATACTCACAATTTAACCATATCAAAATGTCATACATCTTTCAATGCATAACATAACATAAAACACCTCATAGCAATATACAATTTAGAAATTTAAGCATATACACACACACATAGGCACATTGTCCATTTATACAATAACCATAAATATTTTACCCACCTTATAACTTTTGAAAATCTAAACTCAATTTCGCCCTTCCCCTTACTCTTGGGTAGGATTTTCTTGATTTCCTAAAACAAACCAATTTCTCATTAAATTCCAATTCAATAAAACCCCTAAAACTTCAAAATCACAACAAATGAAATAATTGCTAAATTAGGTTTAGTATTAACTTACCTATGGTCTATCTAAGTTAGAAAAGCCAAAACCTAGTTTAGAAACCTTAAAAATCAAAAGGGTCTCTTAATCATCTTCCAACACAAGCCCCTTTCTCTCTCTAAAACGCCTTCATTCTAACAAAGCAAGAGGAAAAAGATGAACTTGCCTTGACAAAGCTTCTTCCTTCTTTTTCTTCCCACAATTTCTCCTTCCTTTCTCTTCTTTCTCCACGATTTTTTCCTTCTTCTCTTCTTCTTTTCACGTTTTTTTTCTTCTCTCTTCTCTTAGCTTCCACGACACTCTCTCTTCCCTCTTTTAATTTCAAGACCACTTTTATTCTCTTTCTTCCAAAATTGCCCCTCACTTACTTAGCCTTTCCAATTTTACCCCTTCTTTTGTCTTTTATGACTCTAGCTCCTTTAATCCACTTAACGCCACATTAATTCTAACTAAGTTCCAATCTTTCCAACTAATTTTCAATCTTTATTCATACCTACTAAATTAATGACTCAATTCTAAAAATAAATAATTAAGCCAACAAACAAACATAAATAAATAATTAAACAAATAATAAGAAATTTAGGAAAATTTTCAAGATCCAACAAATCCATCCGTCAACAATCCTAACTTAACATTTCGACTTTCAGCTGCAAACTCATAGTGGGTGTCATTAAAATATTTCCATACCAGTACACCTGATGGATGACTCATTATTCCATCTTCCTATTCGTGTTCATTATGCCATCTCATGTGAGATGCAATAACATCAGAAGCATGTAGTCTTTGAAGTTTGGGAGTTAACGGGAAATAATACATCCGCTTCCAGGATATTAATTTCTATTTCATAGAATGCTTTTCTAAGCTTGAACCTAGATTGACCACAAAATTGCACTCTTGTAATTCCACATCATTTCCCTAATACAACATACATCCTAATTTGCAACAATCAATCTTTTCGACAGGCAGACCAAAACCCCTAATAAGTCTCTTTATATTGTAAAAACTATCAACCATTGTATGGTCAAGAGACAATGATTGATTATACCATCCAAGAATTTTATCAAAACTACGGTCAGAAATATGCCCTTTAGACTTTATGTTCAATATTCAAGCAATTGAAGACAATTGAGTCATTGTCTCACAATTTGGCCATAATTCTTAGTCAGCTGAATGTAGTAAGTCAAAAAACTGTTTTGCATATGGGTTTAGTTCTTCTTCAAGATTTTCTATATTTTCTTGAAAGATATAACCAGCTGCATCATAAACCATTTTCTTGTAAGGATTTTCATTTGCATCCACATTATTTGTTCTAAATTCAATCCCCCCTTCAAACTCATTTAAGTTCACTGACGATTGTACTTCATTACCCTTTGAGGCGTTACAAATCAATGGTTCCCTATGTCGTGTCCACCCAAAATAATTTGGCACAAACCTTTTTCTCAAAAAATGCTCATTCACTTCATCAATAGGAAGGAAAAGAATGTGTTTGCACCTTTTACATGGATATCTGATCTTTGGGCCATCCATATATGCAGGTTGAGAAGATGCATAATGAATAAAAGCTTCAACTCCCTCAACAAACTCAGGATTAATGAAATCATCAGTTGTTAATCGTCTATACTTCCAAGATCTATCAACATTACTCATTTATGCAAAACTGTTAATTTCAAACAATGATTTCATAGTTAGTATCCTTCATGTTCCCCAATGTTTACAGAACATCTAAACTTTACATAACATCCCCTAAGTATTAACCAATTGAATTAATCACCTACAATTGATTTAAAAAATATGGTACGTGAGATTATTTACACCTATGAATCAAGAAAACAAATTCTCGTTGTGACTGCTAGGCTTGTGAAAATTTTCACTTATAAGCCTTATAGGAGCTGCATCACGAGTTATGGGTTAAGATTTATGGGTTAAGATCAAAAGCTAATTAATAAATGTATGGATTTTGAGTTCCTCTTTAATATTTTTGGCAACTATCTTGTCTGTATTCTCGAATATCGCAAATTTATTTATTAACTGAAGATCTTTTTTCTGTTTCTGATTATATATGTTAGAAGATATTTCAAAGAAGCACTTAAGGATGTGAAAGGGAAAAGCAACAGCTGCTTGCTATGGTACGAGAACCCCACAATTACTGGCGTGAGTTGATATATTAGTAACATTTCATAGAAGTTAAATGAATTTATTCTTAAATTTTTTATAGTACTCAATGTTGAGAAGAAAATTATTATTATATTAAAAAAGATGCGTGTAAGGATTCGCACATGAAAAGTAAAGAGAATCCAATCAATTCGGATAGCATAAATGAAATAACCCATTAACAAAATTCAAATATTTGGAACTAAAATTCAAACCCAGCCTATATTAATTCATTGATAAACCTAACTTTAAGAATGTAACAACCAAACACAACCAATAAGAAAATGTATTAATGATAGAGATTAACAATACTTGAAATTTAAAGCTAATAATTTAGATTAACAATACATAACATTTAGATTAATAATACTTAAATTTAGATTAACAATACTTAAAATTTAAAGCCACAAAACGAAGTTCATACCACAAACAAGTTTCAATTGGTGCAGGCCATTTACATTCGTACAAACTAGTTCAAATGGGAGGTTCAAACCACAAACAAATACCCAAATTAAACCAAGTACACAAAAACCTAGTAAATAACAAAACTCACTTATCTCAACCGATAAGCAGAAGAAGTAACTGAAGCATGTGAAGGAAGGAGATGATGGAGCTAGAGTGAGTTGAAGACCAAAGAAGATAAACAAAACAAAGAAAAGAAGACAATGACAATCAAAGCATTACATAAAACACAGTAATGAACAAAACTCAACGACGTCGTAAAAAACAATCAAATAATAAAATGTTACCTCAACCGACGATTAAAGGAAGACAACGACAATGACACGCAATGGGTAAGCGACGATGAGGACAAAAGATGGTTAACTATACATGAAAACAAAAAATTATCCTTAAGTGATATGTTGTACATCTTCAATTTCTCACATTTTATAAAAAAAAATTAGATAGGAAATCCAACAGGAAGCTAGATAGGAAATCCTAAAAGCTATAATAAAGTTCTAATTGATAGAATCAAAAGCTTTGAAATAAATAATCTTCATATTGTAACTTTAGTTAAGTGTTTTCTTATAGTAGTTTATGGACTTAGA